>CASHTH010000373.1:0-45465 GCA_030341885.1 Geodia barretti
TTTCCTTAGCTATGCACATAGCTAGGTTGCTGTAGAGCGGGTGTCCCCTACCCACTATTTTCGTTGTACTTATGTGATATGCAGCTCTGTGTGTAAGGTGTGTGTAAAAATGTCACATGGACTGGCGGATTTGTAGTAAGAGCATGTGGCTAAAATGTGGGAGCAGTTATCTGTGATGTGGTAGTATCAGCTGGGCACTTATCAGTCCTCTGTTGCACCAGATCAGCTTTGTTAGCCCCACCAACCAGGATGCTCTGACTGCCTGTAGCATGTGTCTGTAACAGTGTGTGATAGTAAAACTAGATACCCATTATCACATCTGCTATATACCTAGCTGTGTAACATTGTCCACATGAAATAAGCCAGTATTTATAATTTGCCTCCTTTGTATGCGTGGAAGGCAAAAACCATAAACCTGATGACAATTAGTGCAAAATATTGGCAGCATCAGTGACATTCTTTCTGGTCCACTTCTCTCTAAAGCCATCATTGCAAGCAAATTGCTACAAGACAGTGCTTTTTATGCAAAACAAGAATTCAAACTAGGAGATTAGTGAGCTTATCCAGCTGTCTCAGGAGCAAAATCTTATCTGATATTTTCACATCCTGGGATAGCAAGCTCTACAGATGCTTCATTCTACTCTCTCTTTAAAACCCTGCCGAATTAGTCCTAGTATCAATACACACTATTGGCATCATTGGCCTGTGGATCCAAGGCAGAACCCCAGGAAAGGAACGTATTGGAACCCTCAACAGCTGTACCATCCGGGAAATGGACTTGTGAGTGTCTTGGAAATTGTTCATATAAAGCTTCGACAAAGGCTTCAGCTAAGGGTGCTATATCCTCATATAAGTATTCAGGGGGTTTTTTCATCTGGTTGGTGCTATTTTCAATACTGACTCTATAAAAGGGAGTGTCTTGGGTATGTTTCACTACTACGAGAAGCGGAGAGTAATAAAGTTATATTCTCCCAAAGGAATTTTAGTCTTTGTAGTAGCAACAATAACCCCAGGATGTGTGACGTTTAACTCTTTGGACGCCATGGGTATCTCCTTAAATAAGCAGAATAACATATCAACGCCTAGTATTATTAATTCTTATGGACTTATGGAGGATCTGGGCATAATTATATATGCCAGTGGCTTGCTAAGTGTAGGGAATTGAACACACTTTCTGAACTATCTCCACCCGCAGTGCTATAATATCGAGTGGGGTACCCTGGGAAAGTCAGAGCTACAATACGCTATGAGCCACGCCCTCAAATGTACGTAACTTGAGTACAGTTTGAGGTGTTTTCAATTGTGTGATAGGTTTACCAGCTACAGTAGGCAGAGCTGCCCTCTGGAATACCAACGGCCTGACCCTAGACAACCAGACTGGTCACTTCACAGAAATTCTGTTAGTTAGCTAAAACTATTGTGGTTCCTCAAAAGTACCGTAGGTTGTGATTGCTGTACAGAACAATTGGGTAACGCTATAGATTAACAGAGAAATCAGTAGGACTTGCAAAGTATTTTCAGGCTGACCTATAGAGTTGTAGCCTATCTAGCTAGATTCATACTGAATATGTTTCCAATGCTGGTATATATATACCTAGGTGAATGCAATGTCAACCATGCTACCACCAGGGCCTTGTGCATTGTACCCTAAGAAAGCCACTGATATGATTGTGACAGCTAGTGTTTTTGTTGTCAAATTTTTTCAGGCAGACATTTTACTATGGAATGCTAACCAGGCAGTATAATATATACACTGGTTGTATATTATGCAACCAGTGTGGAGTTGGCATTGTGTGTTCAAGTATAATTATACTTCTACTCAGGAGAGTGCCACTGTCTGTGCTTTAGTGGCACCCATTGTTCTTTCTAGGGTTATGCTCAGCATGCATCTCTGTGAGATGGACTATTAACCCTGTGGGTCACTATGACATGTGCAAGCTGCTTGTGCAGTATACAGTGGAACCTCCGAACAAGGGACACTATGGGGCCAACAATTTAGTCATTTGTAGAGAGGTCAGCCCTATCTCGGAGGTCAAATAATAGACTAATGCATTAGCATAGGGTTGATACAAGTGTCCTTTGTAGAGAGGTCAGCCCTATCTCGGAGGTCAAATAATAGACTAAAGTATCAGCATAGGGTTGAAACAAGTGGCCTTTGTAGAGAGGTTGTCCCTATCTCGGAGGTCAAATAATAGACTAAAGTATCAGCATAGGGTTGACACAAGTTTCCTTTGTAGAGAGGTCGTCCCTATCTTGAGGTCAAATAATACACTAAAGTATCAGCATGGGGGTGAAACAAGTATCCGTTGTAGAGAGGTCGTCCCTATCTCGGAGGGTCCCTTATCGGAGGTTCCACTGTACTGAGCTTGAAGTTTATGTGAGTTGATGCATCAGCAGTTGAAACACAGCCCACCTAGGTAAACTTCTTGGCTTCTCAGATGAACCCTGAGAAGGAACTCCCGCTATTTCCTCAATGCTAGAGACATTATATCAATAAATGGAGAAATCTTACCCCTGTGTATTGTCCTCTAGCTAGTACAAAGAATTAGCTATGAGACAGATCTTTAGGCTCTTGTAAAGGTCACACACAAAAATATCATGATCGATAAAAATAAAAAATAAAGTGAATTTTAACACCTTGTGATGGTATTGTTTCTAAAACGTAGGTATGTAGGTGCGTGTATATGTTTACGTACGTGGTGTTAAACACACTGTACTCGATCGTAAACACCGGAAGTTGGGTGTATTATGCAAACTTGTGACGTCGTGTTTCCGTATTCACGTGTGTGTGTTCAGAGTTGATAAACATTTAGCCTCGTTTTCGACTGCAAGTTGCCTTTCAACACCAAACAAAACGTGTTGCTTAAAAAAAGTGTTTCACTTCACACTTTGTCGATTTCGCCTCACAAAAATACACTGAATCACGTGTATACAAAGCACCATTATTGGCGAGTGAAGTGAGCCCACCACCTACTCTTCTGAATTAGGATTATTCTTTGTACGTAGGTAGACAGTGATTAGACAGTACTTCAGTGCTTCTTGTGTCTGCAAAACCGCTCTAGCATTTGCTCACCATTTATGCATTGCACTAGAAAACTTATTATGCCAGCTTCATGTTGATAGGTAGTATGATAGATATGGGTGCATGTTAGATATGGGTTTATGTTAGTACTATATGGGGTGTATATGTGGCTAGGTATGGTAACTAGGTATGGGTGCAGTGGGTACGACCTCAGTCCATCATGGGCTGTGTCAGTTTTTCCTCCACTCACCCCATCTTTACCCCACCTCTGTGTCAACCTGCTGTGTCCAATACACTACACACAGTCTACAGAGCCACCTTCATACATATTATAGGTAGCGCTTTAGCTTGTTACGAGCCTGCTAATCAACATCTTCTGATCATCAGTACACATACGGTAATGATTTATTGTACTTGTGTGGGCGGCAATCAAGTAGAGACAGCGCTTTTGTATTTGTCGATTATATATATTACTGTAGTTACTCGTAACAAAATTTATTCCTTGGGGTGCCTCTTTATCATGAGAATTATCAATACATTATCATAGCCCGATGTGAGAAATATCGTTCCATGCCACAGACAATCAGGAAATGTTCGGTGGGTTACTGTTGGCTCGGAATACAAAACGTCAATAGTGCAGGTGAATAGCCATCAGGTGCTGTGATGGTGGCCTGTAATGGCTGTGGACGACGGCGCAAGTCCACGTTGCCCTACTTGAGGAATTGCCATCCAACATCTGGCTTTCATTACCAAATTTTTAACTATCGTCGAGACAAGTTAGCTCTTCAGACCCTACATTCACTGTTTACAAGCCTATATATGCATGATTGGCGAGTCAAGCTACCATCCTAGTTGTCTTAACACTTACCAGGCACCGAACATAATTATAAATGTGTCCAGAGACTCCATACGTAGGCCCATAAGAATTTATATGGGGGTTATAATACTAGGCGCTAATACTTTATACATCTGCTTCTTTAAAGAGATACCCCATGGCGTCCAAAAGGACACAGGCACTCCCCATACTGTACTTTATTATGCGCAAAGTTTTTCAAATTTCACATAAGCATTCACTTACCTTCTGATGTAGGTAAGTATGTACACAGATTGGTATTATATAGAGATCGATGATCAGACCATGTGCCTCTATAATTTGCCCTCTTTGAAATTATAGTGTAGACGGTAAATAATGTCTATATTGTGTCTCATGCATTAGGTTACGAACAACACAATTAGAGATCAGCAACAATGTTGATGAACCGTTTTGAAGTAGAAATTAGTGCCTTATTAGTGAGCTATCCTAGTGTTCCTGATACTACATTTACATTTGAAGTGTCTGATACCGAGGTGTCTCATTGAGTGAGGGTCCCGATTAGTGAGGTGTCCCGATCTCAGATGAAATCTCCTGAAAATGAGTTCAAAATGTAATGTACATAGGTAGGTAAGCACTTTACTCTATGGGGAAGGAACAGTGAGAGGTTGAGAGAGACTAGTTTATTTCCCTCATTTACTGGGTTCACATGTAGTGTTATTACACCTCAATCCTTCAATACTTCTTAAACCCACATACACACTACTTTACTGATCCCCCCATTTTGATCATACCGTGCTTTATTACGTAAGTAGCTACCCTATTACTGGAGTCCATACCTAATAACCCCCGTCCCGCCATTTAAACTGGTAGTATATCAAGACTATGTATGTGCATACGTAAGTGCTCTCTCTCTCCACAGTCTCCCTAGTCATGCATGGCCCGTAGACACAATCAATTGGTAGTATGTTTTTTGTAGAGCGAGCCAACCCGCATGCCCAATTTAGACGTTGCTTGTTATAGCTATGCCAGTCGGGAGATTTATTGCTGGTGATTGGAGTGGTGTTAGACCACCCCCCTGGCTGGATTTATTGGGTGCCGCTAGCATACCATTTTGGGTCTGAAGCGATGTACGCGTGCATTTAGAAAGCAGAGTTTTAGCCAGGTAGAAATTGAATGGTAATAGGTGTGTGGACTGCCACATGTTCTTGAACACATTATGTCTACCTACAAGCATGTGTCATGACATCAACATGGTCAAAGCAAGGCAAGCAACGGAAGTATATACACCCAGGACAACTATTGGTCCGAAGGAAAAAAAAGCTGCCCTGGGTGGGATTCGAACCCACGACACTCCGAAGGAAAAAAGAGCTGCCCTGGGTGGGATTCGAACCCACGACACTCCGCACTCTAGGCGAGCACTCTATCAACTAGGCTACCAGGGCAACTCAGCTGGTAGGGGTTCGAATCTACAAGTTTTCCACCATTTCAACAGACCAACAATACACATCTGCCTGTCCTGCAGAATTGATATCAGCTCTTTGAATTGTGGTGGTAGTACAGCCATACTACTTCGGTAGCTGAAGAGTACTCTGTGGATGGTGGGAACTTAGTTGCCTTTGCACTTAGTACACACCCTTTTCAGGTAGTAAATAGAATGCACTAGCAAAATGAAAGGACAGCCTATTTTATACATTAAGAATCGATGATGTAAGCAACTCAGTGATTTTTTGGTCTGGACACCTCACTAATCAGGACACTCTCCTCTGAGATCAGGACACCTCACTAATCAGGACACTTTCTTCTGAGATCAGGACACCTGTTTTTTTGTTTGGTTACAGCTTTAAATCGGCATGTTGCAATGTTGAAATATGGCAGGAAATAGCTGTACACTGAAATTGAATGTTTACAGCAGTTTACAAGGTTGCATACGGCGCTGGGTAAACAAAACCGGTTTGTGTCTGTTTTTGAACGGTTTCCATGACGTTCCCGCCGCAAGATACGCGAACCTCTCGAAAGGGGTGTTAATGTATTGGGACACGCGCATCTGTAAATCACACGAGAACTTCTGGTAGCTTTGCGACGGGAAAATACTGCACACACATGCATGTGTAAATAAATGCAACTCTGCTGCAGATATGTTCAACTTCGCGCTAACATGTGCGTGCAATATCGATAATTTTCATTCACAACATTCTCACTGATGCATTAATTACATGTCTAGACTGTATAATTATAGTGATCGTGAATCACACCCAGTTTTTTTTCTTTTAAAAAAGTGTTGTTTAATGGTGTATATAGCCATGTTTTTTCGCCTTGTTGTTTACATACACGTACATAGGTAAGTGTGTAACTATACCTGGATTGGATAAGTATTACGAGTAAAACGATCTTTTTATCTTAGTTATCGCTACTATTCTTCGTAGCATTAAACTTCATACAGTGTTTCAATTGGTGCTCTATCACCCAATAGAAGTCCAGTTGGCCTCCATTGGCGTAGAAACGGCTGTGGTTTTATAGATACATCCCCACCCTCAGAGCCACTATAATTCATTTATCCACATACGTATACTGTCCATTGCCTATAAACAGTGTCTTCGATATACGAGCGTATTATTCACGTTGAATAGGGTGCTATGGGTGTGTGGTTAGGACCTGTTGGTGTCTGGTTATACCAGCCTATTGTTGGGGGTTTAGGATCCCTAGAACGCTAGGTAGTAGGTGTGTATATATACCTTGTGGGTGACTGGAGGAGGAATAATTAGTGTCTGGTTATACCAGCCCATTGTTGGGGTTTAGGGTGGCTTGGGAGTGCCCAAAATGTGAATGCATAGAGTTATTGGAGGTACGTAAGTACGTACCTTGTGAGTTATTGGGGGAGAGGGAGGAATAGTCTGTGCCTGGTGCTAAGCATTGCTGTGGGCGTTGCGGGGAAGAAATGGCTGGTGTCTGGTGTAACCAGCCCATTGTGTGACGTGTGAGCTCCTTGCAAGCCCTTGACCAGTACATTACTAACAATGCATCTTTGGCGAGCAAAGCAACCAGTTCATATTTTTGTGCCAGTTCATATTTTTGCACCTGTTCTCGCTAAAATTATTCCACTTGTTTACGAAGATAGCCTTAAGTGAAACGTCGATGCCCTACATAAGTGTTATTTTGCCGCTCTCTCCTAACATATGTTTTCGCCCACCAAACACAAACTTTGGCCGACTTATAGTGAGGTGCTATACGTAAGATAATCCACTAAACTCTATTGGACTGATTGCCACTTACCGAAACAAGGTTATAACGGCACTTCACACAGTCGGATATGCCCACGTACATGAAATTATAGTTCATAGCATACCAGCCATAGGTATATACATTTGCAAAACAAAGCTATATTCCCGTAGACTTTTTAAATCTATACGTATCAAATCAATAAGCCTGTAATCTGTTAAAACCCTTTTCAAGTGTACAGTGGACACTACATAAGGCTTCTTATGCACACGACAACTTATTTAGTGGGACACTTGATGCACACTTTTTCACCACACACACAGCACGCAGCCTTAAGGGAATATGGCTCACTAATTGGGGCATTTTCTGCTGTCCCATATTTTTTATGCAGTACACTGGTTTCTGATACTTAACAGTGTACTCTGTGGGTGTGTTGTTATTGAGCTAATATGGATAGTGCTCCACCCTCGAATGCTGGTAGGACAGGTGCAGAGGAACGAGCAGACCGCTAACCAGCTGGAAATTGGCTAGTCTGATTGGTCGATTGGTCAATGTGTCAACCCATTAGCGTCACTTAGAGGCCCTAAGAGCAAAACAACAAGAAAGGGGGCCTACAGCACTCGACTAACTCAGTTAGGTGATATGTTATTTTAGAACGTGTTTAAAGACTCAGCACAAATGCAGTGGCAAACTAATGTGGGTGTAAAATTTCAATAGTTTACTGATGGCTTTTAAAAAAGCTCAACAAATATGTAAATCAGGACCACAGGTGTTAATTAAAGTGTTTATTACCTAGTGGTATTTATGGGTAATATTAGACTTGGTGGGTGTAAAAATGTGAGAAAAATGAAGTGCAATGTATATACCTAACCTGCTTGGTGTCTGTATACTTACAATAATGTGAAACAGTTGTGAATACTGAAAGGGTTTATTCAGAATCTACCAACACCTCAGAGCTGCTTTCTATTTAAGTCTATGGGATAGCTTTGTTTGTAGAAGTCGTTTAGCATTTTAGCGTGTATTACCCATTATATTGAAATTTGCGCAAGTCTTGTACGGCAACACTGCACCATGCATATAACACAGCTACCGTCCGTGTGTCCAGTTCTTTGTGTGGTCATCATGGTATAAAAACGATGTGAGTTGCCCTGGTAGCTCAGTTGGTAGAGCGCTCGCTAGAAGGCAGATTGTGTCGTGAGTGTTCGAATCCCACCTAGGGCAGCTCTTCTTCTTTCTTGAAAAGAAAAGCTGTCCTGGGTGTAGTTGACTTGTTTGCTTTGCCTTTCCTTGCTACTCGATACCTCACTTACAGTAGTAAACTTCACCTAGGGCAGCTCTCTTAAAGAATGCTGTCTTGGGTGTAGTTGACTTGTTTCCTTTGCCTTGCCTTGCTACCTCAGATACCTCACTTACAGTAGTAACTTCACCCAGGGCAGCTCTTCTTAAAGAATGCTGTCCTGGGTGTAGTTGACTTGTTTCCTTTGCCTTGCCTTGCTACCTCGATACCTCACTTACAGTAGTAACTTCACCTAGGGCAGCTCTTCTTAAAGAATGCTGTCCTGGGTGTAGTTGACTTGTTTCTTTGCCTTGCCTTGCTACCTCGATACTCACTTACAGTAGTAACTTCACCTAGGGCAGCTCTTCTTAAAGATGCTGTCCTGGGTGTAGTTGACTTGTTTCCTTTGCCTTGCCTTGCTACCTCGATACCTCACTTACAGTAGTAACTTCACCTAGGGCAGCATCTTCTTAAAGAATGCTGTCCTGGGTGTAGTTGACTTGTTTCCTTTGCCTTGCCTTGCTACCTCGATACCTCACTTACAGTAGTAACTTCACCTAGGGCAGCTCTTCTTAAAGAATGCTGTCCTGGGTGTAGTTGACCTTGTTTTCCTTGCCTTGCTTGCTACCTCGATACCTCACTTACAGTAGTAACTTCACCTAGGGCAGCTCTTCTTAAAGAATGCTGTCCTGGGTGTAGTTGACTTGTTCCTTTGCCTTGCTACCTCGATACCTCGATACCTCCTCTTTTACACTTACTACAGTAGTAACTTATTTGTAATGTACCACACTAAAGTATAATGTTATGTATACACAACATCCAAATACTTCCTGCCAGCTTTTCTAAGCCACAATGCCTAAGGCCTAATGGCAGACTAGTACGGTAGTGATGTGTGTGAAACGAGGGTATGTTTAGATAGTGGTGGTGACCTCAGTCACTCTGCATCAGGGTTGGTGAGTCAGTGCAAGTGCTTGCATGGGTGACGTATTTATTCACCGAAGTACCAACACACTAAGTGATTGTTATTTCATTATATACAAAAGAGGAAGAGTGTCCAGTACGCTTGATAACACAACCTCTTACTAAAAACAAACCAACTGTTTTTCTTCATAGAAGAGTTACATGTTGGTCTAAATTTTTTTCTTTTCCACTATTGAATTCAGCCCTTCGATGATACGAACGCACACGTTACTCAGTCAGTATACGTGGTACAGTTTTGCATGCACTCCTACCAGTGGCGGATCTAGGATTTTGAAAGGGAGGGTTACGCTGTCCAGAACGTTTTCGACTGCGTTCTTGTGCGTAAAACGATAAAAGGGGGGTTCTGCAGAACCCAAGGAACCGCCCTGGATATCCGCCACTGCCTACAGTAAAGAACAGCCAGAGGTACGTACACTGTACGTAGGCATTGGCCATGCAGTGTTGGCCTTATCAATCGACTTACAGTATGTATCCTGTCTACTGCTGATTGCATTCTCTGAAATCAGACTACGTTATGTATATATCCTGCAGTTGGTACCCTTTCCGAGCCAGACTTTACTTAATACGTATGCCAACGATAGCAAGATGTATGACTGTGTGTAATACGTTGATTGTCTGAGCCTGCCCGTGGCCAAGTCTGGAATTCAGTTAGTTATTGGCCGTGCCCGCCAATGGACAGCAGCCATATGGCAGTAGCTAGGGATGGTAGCGAGTTCTCTGGCCCGCCCGAAGGCTGTTGCTGGGGTGGTCTACTCTGACCGTCTGCTCGTGTTTGTTGACCTCAAATGTGTGTCTGTGTGTCATTTTTGGAGGTGTAGGTTGTCGAATACAGTTTGAATGTACCTTTTTGTAGCTTAGCTTGTTGCTCCTCCCTCCCTCCCTCACTCCCCTCCCTCCCTCCCTCACTCCCTCTCTTCCTCCTGCTGTCCCCTCCCTCCCTCCTTCCTTTCTTCCCCCTACTCTCCCTCCCTTCCCTCATTTCTTGCCTCTTTCTATCCATCCTTCGGTGTGTTTGTCTCTCTCTCTCCCATTCCTCCCATTTCCCTTCACAAATGCAACTCTGTACTTTCGTGTACTTGTGTAATATTCGTTTGTAAGTTGGTATTTATACGATGTGAATAGAAGAATTTCACCATCTGTGAGACCATCTGTTTCAACTTTGCCCCTGTGCTTATGTTTACCTGTGCAGTTCCTTTGTTCTTTGCTTGCAGTTTCTGTTTCCATACTTGGTCCCAGCATATTTCCCCTTTAGAGTTGTACTACGTGCATACGTATTATAGTCATATATAGTACGCACGTTTAAAAGTGCGTGTAATAACAGACGAAGATTTGTGAAGGGAAATGGGAGGAAGGTTACACACAGATGTGCGGATGATAGCGCAGAAAATATGTGTGGACTCCGCTTATACTATCAGCTACGGTATAATACTGGCTGCACACACCATAGATGTCAGAGTCAGTCCACGGTTATCTCGCAGTGAGTTGTACTCCCCTGCCTCTACATCTATGGTGTGGGCAGCCAGTGTTACTGTAGCTGATAGTATAAGTGGAGTCAAACATTTTTCTGCGCTATCATATCGAAGGTTTGCTCAAGAAAAATCCGCTGATGCCCCAAATCCGTACGCATAACACGATACTATAAATAGCATTTCTGTTTGTGTGAATGTTTTATTGTGTAACCTCTCATTATAGAGGACCCTTTTCCATAAATAACGCTTGCTTAGATCTGATGATTATGTTGTGTAATGTTGTATAAAAAACAGCTTTTTTAACAACCTCAGCAGTCCTTCGTTTGTTTACGTTGCTAAGTGCTTGTGCTTGAGTGTGCACATCATTGTTTGCTTTTAAATGTAGAAAAACCTGTCGCAATTAATGATTATCAGTCGATCTTAAGGAATCTTGGATTACGATGATGTAATTTCCTGTACAGGAAGTGACTCCACAATAATCACTTGCTGCAGCAGTTGGTATTACATGTAGCATTTCGGGTGATGATAGACTTTGAGAATGACCTCCAGGGTAACCATTAGCTTTCAGAAAAAACAGACACCTTCATTGAACACTATTAGGTTGAACAGAACTTGACTTGTATATGAGCTGTTAATCTTCAGTTTCAATTTTCAACTTGTACCCAAATATGACCTTGTTGTATCAACAACAAGGTGAAAGAAACAACGCAGCTATATATACCCGTTTTTCCTAGGAATAATAGCTGCCCTTTGAACCGAGACACAGGTGAGTGCTGTAGCATCCTTGTGGTAAAACAAAGGTACAAAGTCCTGGTTTAGTGCAGGAACAGTTTGTAATATACAGGAGATGAGTTTTGATACCATGTATGGCATTGCAGCAGCATCTTAGTTGCTGTATGTCACTGTAATAGTCTGGAGTGGTATGTTATTAATCTGGAGTGGGTGTAAAGTTCATAGTATTATATAGACATCATTTAGTAACTAACTCTGTAGCTTGGAGATCCCTAAGCTAATATAGTCAAGTTTTACGTGTTTATTTGTAGGAACAGTGTTAATTTCATTGCTCTTGTTGACCAGAGTGGACGACTTAGTTAGTGCATTTAGTACCTCTCCATCGAGCAACGACACAATAGTTTAATCTGTTTAGAAGAGGCTTACAGTCTCTCAGAAGTTTAACCTGTTATGGAGAGGTTAAATTTTAACCCGAAGAGGTTAATTTGCTGTCCAACCCAGAACTCCTTTGCCATGCCTCAAATGAAAAACGTTTCCCTCCAAAAATGTATTTGTTTACAAAAAGTCTACTAATGCATTATACGCGGTATAAAATTGAGGTTTAATGGTTGTTAGCTTACGAGCCAAATTGTCATTAAAATTTTGGTGAAAAACATGCGCGGTAATTAAGTGACGCGACGTGTTCATGTACGTTTATGGTAAAGTGTTTAAATCGAGGAATTCGTGAAGGTGCATATTTAGTAATAAGACGTGATATGTTGCTGCACATTAATTGTTTATGTTATGTAGCCTTTCCTCTACAAATGTTTAACGCAGTGCAAAGAAAACCCCTAAAATGAGGACACTCTAAGTCTTTCTCCAAGAACAGGTCTTGCAAGCAATTCAAAATATGAAACATCACCAATATGGGCACTTTCGTCTGTTTGACCACTTCCTTGGAGAAGTGTCTAGATTATTCACATCGCCTCTTTCACCAGGGACCCCTGCGGTTTTCAAAAAAGGGTGGTACCCCGACAGGCCATACCACACAGCGGGGTGTCTGCCAGATCAGGTGTCTTCCCTGCAAGCAAATGTGGCCCTTGGCCTACCCTCCACTGCAGAATTCTGGCACAAAACACACTTCAAATTAGTTCTGCCACTCAATTGGGCAGTGCGTAGCGTGGTTGGCTGTTAACGATGGGTGCTAGGTTTGGATGGTGTTACAATACTCAGGGACGTTAAGGCGCGTCCCGAATAATTCTACGCGCACTTTACGCACAAACGTACGAAATATTTGAACGTAATGCGCGCGCGCCGGCGCTTACGTACGTACGTGTGGGGGTCGATCGATGTGAGCGCACAACGTCGAGAGTTAACGGACCTGTGTACATGTACTAAAACTATGCCTAATGTTTTTTCTAGTGTTATGAATATAGAAGAAGCGCAGACGGACGCATCTCTAGCTCTGTCATGTCAGCTGGTTGAGTTTTACCGCCGCGCGCGGGCATGGCTGGAGGGCGCATGCGCACAATGTTCTCACCTTTGACCTCAGATTCGTTCTAGAGACGCAGCAATCGCGCTGTACGATTAACTAAAACCGGGCAACGGTAAGTGGAGAGCAGTGAAGGAGCTATAGCTCTGCCTTCGTAAGACAGCTGACGGATAGCTCTTTCACCTACTCGGATTGGAACGGTCGGCTCTTACGTTTAGCGGAGGTATGAGTCATTTGCCACGCCATAATTGTAGCCGGTAACCTGAAAGCCATCATAAGACGGCTACGGGAAGGTTTCGTCAGTTCCCATTCAAAATATAATGACTTCGCTACTTGTTTTACTGTTTGACATAAGTGAAATATTCCTTCGTTGGCTAGTTCCTTACCGTTGCTAGTCTAAACAAATGACGTAAAATACGGACGGTACACGCCCACTATGGATCACGTGACCTTGTTTGTGGGTGTGGTCGATGTTTGTTGTTGTTTACAAACACTTGTTCAGGTTTGATGTGTGTAACCCCTTTAGTTTTGGAGATACAGCATTTGGGTGTTTCCAGTGCTGGGACGTGCCTTAATGCCCATGAGTAGGTTGGATAGAGCTTTACCGGATTATGTACTAGAGGGGGGAGGTTTGTAGGCATGTCAACTTGTTATTTTTAGCAATTATCGTGGGCTTGGGAGTTTGGGGTGTGTTAAGGTTGTTAGCGTGGATGATCATTGGGTTACGGGCTGTTCAGTACTTGTGAGTGATTTGGCTCTTAACCACAACTGACCGAGCTGCCTCGGTAGCTCTGAAGGTAACACAGACTGCTCTGCCCTGCTCTGTATGAGTGATTCAGCCCAGCCAGCTGAGCTGCCTCAGTAGCTCAGTTGGTAGCCCTCTCTAGAACACAGAGTGCTCTGTCTTGCTCTGTGTGAGTGTTTCAGCCCAGCCAGCTGAGCTGCCGTCAGTAGCTCAGTTGGTAGAGCCCTCTCTAGAACACAGAGTGCTCTGCCTTGCTCTGTATCCGTGATTCAGCCCAGCCAGCTGAGCTGCCTCAGTAGCTCAGTTGGTAGAGCCCTCTCTAGAACACAGATTGTTCTGCCTTGCTCTGTACGAGTGATTCAGTTCAGCCAGCCAAGCTGCCTTGGTAGAAG
Source organism: Geodia barretti (assembly GCA_030341885.1). Lineage (NCBI taxonomy): Eukaryota > Metazoa > Porifera > Demospongiae > Tetractinellida > Geodiidae > Geodia > Geodia barretti. The sequence continues at coordinate 14,119 of CASHTH010000373.1, forward strand.
TTCATTTGGGATAATAGAAGTTCATTTGGGGTAAATAACCCTCAGTATTTGCAAATTTGTCAGCTGCACATGCAGTGGATAATAGCCCCAGAGAGAGCACATTAAGTAATTACACAATTCTCCACATCAAAACACAATTGGGATACCACTGCTATCCACAGGTGATGTCATTCTCAGGTGGCTCCTAATCATCTGCATTCTTCTGGCCTTGCCGGTCATGTAGCATGTTAGGTTCACTATAATCCTGAAACCCCTCTCTGCTAAGGACCAACTACGTAGTAAAGCCTAAGGACCCCCTGAAATGAGGTCACCTGATATGATGTTTTCTTCGAGAACAGTCCTTGTGTCCAATACTATAACCCCTGAAATAAGAAAATGTCACTACTTTCTTCGGTTCCCGAGTTCCACGATATAGCATAGACTTCAGTACAGTGGTACATTCATGGATAAAAGTTTGCATTACACAGTACAGTACGTGGTACGTACATTGGCCATTCACGTTATGTAACGTATGTACGTATGTACCTCTTTTCTGACACCACAGTGCAATGCGAGTGAAAATTGTTGGCAGAACTTTCAAATGACGACATATCTGCAGAAAAAAATGATGCTACGTTAGCTCTTACTCTTATGTATCAATTGTCATTCACTAACCTTCTACCTCATGCACTTCCTTCACCTGCAGAGCTTGACCGTATTGTCGTAATCACAACTGAGAATCTTCATACAGTAGCACACATGTGTTTCTAGCCCATCATGTCTATGAATGGTTCGGCTACTGTCGCTCGGTCCCCTTGGAATTCCATGGACCCCTCACCGAATTTCAGGGGGCCGCTCATCTTGGGGGTCTCCCCCTATCGTAAAGTTGTTGCGGACCACCACCGGCTGTTGGCCTCTTCTCCGCTCTCCAGTGGGCAGTCTTCGCCAGAGGGGAACCGGCGGTCGCGAGAATTTAACCCCCAGGGGGCGGCCCCTCGCTCTACGAGGAGTAGATCGATGTCGCCACAAGGTCGGTTTTCCCCATTCGGTATTGGCTCCATTCCACTCCACATGAGCCACACGGCTGTGGATTCCGAGGTCTCCAGCATCGGGAGCCGAAAATCGTCGGCGGACACGGAGAGCGGGAGGATCAGCGCCGATTTCGCCATGGCGATGGAAGAGTTGCGGGGACGAGCGGGGGTCTACCCTCACCACGTCAACGGCGAGAGTACGGTGGGGTGTGGAGGTACGTGGAAGTGGAGGGAGGAGAGAGAGGGCTTACTGACTGAGATACTGGAGTGCAGAAGACGTCTTCAGGTACGTACGTGTGTGCAGTATTACAATCAGATTTGTGTAGATTTAACGAAAGAAAGGTTTTGTGCGTAAATTTTTAAAAGACCGAGCTTGCTGGAAAGATGTAAGAGCTAAGGGAGAAAGCTTTTGCTGCATGTACCTACGTATGCTTAAGCTTGCTTGTAAGAAAGGAGGCTAACACTTCATTACAGTTTATGAGGAAACACAAGGGCTTTTGTAAACACACATCAACACATGCGCAAGCTGGCATGCTCAAAAACCATGATCCAGTTCGTAGGAATATTATAATTATGCATGCGGATCTGCATGTCGATATAGGTGCGTATACGTCATTTAATTCATGCTCGCCCATTCTAGCTTTGGAGGAGCCAGACAATATTACGTTCATTCGGGTGATTCACAAAAACACTTGTGTCTACTATGTAGTGCGTACTACGTTTGAACTGCATTGAGGGTCTTTGCAAGTGTGCGTATATATATAGTACGTTAATGCATCCTCATCACTACAACATTTGCTGCGTTCGTATAACTTTTAGTTTCTCTACAAACACTACAATGTGTAAGTGCTCTTTGAACTGCATTTTAATGCGGCAAGATATATGAGAGTCGATACTAATAGTACTCAGGTGGCTGCCATAGCACTAGGGCCATAGACCACGCACCCAGAGCAATGGGCGGAACCGTTAACACACGAACATACACCATATGACACGAGGTGTCTGTCTCACCTCCCAGAGACCTCATGAGAGTCGATACTAATGTTAGTTTTATACGACGAGGTTTATTAGTAGTTATTAGGGCCCTGTACATGTGACATGAACTTAAATCCTAGAACATTAGTTCAAAACCACAAGTGCTGCGCTCAACTTTGCCTTTATAAACTCGTGATGCCAGAGAAAGAAGTTGCGGTATGCTTTGCTGATGAGGGCCAACAAGCCCGAAACCGCTGTCCAGAGCTCCCCATCTTTTTCTCTTGGCATCACATGGTCTATTGTTACATGTACTTGGGAAATAACAAAGTGCCAACATAACCGTTGCGTACACGTTCTTTTGTTGTGCAGATGATATCAGTCGAGGCGCAAGAGTGGGAGCAGACCAGGAAGGACTACTGTGAGCTGATTGCCAAGCAGCAACAACTGTTGAACGAAGCTAACTCTACAAGAGCTGCAGCTGACAATGTATGTACGACCGAATGTCTATACACTATAGATGCAGTATTTTAGTTAAAAACGAACTTTTGTACCAACGTACAGAAGCACCGGGGTTTAACCATGGTAATTGAGCTGCATTCATTTGCGCAAAGTTGTGTTTTATAGTTTTAACACTTAACCAGCCACGGACACATAAATGTGTCCAGAGCCTCCATAAGTCTATAAGAATTATAGTGGGGTTATAATACTAGCCGCTAACATCATATAAGCAGATCCCATGGCTTCCGAAAGTGCTCTCTCGGCATTGTGTATGTACGTATGTTGGCCTTATTATCGCCTGAAATTAAAAATCCCACGCAGAACACTAGTGCCACGGTACTACTCACAGAGCCTGCTGAGCATGCATGATACATCCATACGATGGTACAACAGCAGCCTCGTCTGTTCCGATTTACTACTTGGCCTCCCTTTGATGTGGATCTGAGTGCATCCCCAGACACTAGTCTCTCTAGAGTTGTGACATCAACAGTGGAGTACTACACTGCAGCCTCTAAAAATGGCCACAGTGTATGAAAACCCGCATGCCCACTGTCTAGCACCAACACAGTAGTGTGACCTTTGTGGTGGGAGCTATATTGAGGCATGGGAGAGAATGTCATGACTTAAGCTACATGCATAGGTTCAGAATACAATGCATTGCCCTGTCATGCTGTGCCATCCACATGCAGTGATGCAACCATTGCGGCACAGCGCGGCAGTGCAATGCGACATAATATTATTATGAACCTAGCATTACAACATGCTCTGGAATAATATTATACATCTGATGGAGTTTTAGATCTCAACCATTAATACCTTTTGTGTGAAAAGCACACTTGCTGTGTACATCTTTCCTTTTGGTTTTGTGATTATTCCTCAAAGAATGGGGGTGTTGATATATAGTGTGGAAATCTATTTCACCAACCCTCACTTTGCTGAATACCCTCCTTACTTGGCGCACTTGTGATTGTCCAGTCACTTTATTCTTGCATCTCAAGCTCCAGAGGTTGCTCCTCTAACATAATCATAGCTCGCCTCCTTACTTGGCGCACTTGTGATTGTCCAGTCACTTTATTCTTGCAGCTCAAGCTCCAGAGGTGGAACAAGAAAAAGATATCAACCGTTGATCTGAGAGGGCACAGTCCATCTCATGAGCATATGGATCACCCTCAAGAGGTCTGTGTGTAATCTACTGTTAGAGATGACTGAGTTTAAGTTGAATAATGCAAGGCAGTGTTCTAGAGAGGGCTCCACCAACTGAGCTACTGAGGCAGCTCAGCTGGCTGGGCTGAATCACTCTTACAGAGCAAGGCAGAGCGCTCTGTGTTCTAGAGAGGGCTCCACCAACTGAGCTACTGAGGCAGCTCAGCTGGCTGGGCTGAATCACTCATACAGAGCAAGGCAGAGCGCTCTGTGTGCTCTATATAGCTAGTTACAGCTATCCGTCTTACTTTTAAAACCTGCAGTTGATGTTGGCAATTCTAAAATCGGAGCACCAGTATGTTTGCAGTCTAACAGTGCTGGACACGCAGTACCAGCAACCAATGAAGATGCTGTCTGCCTTCAAATCTGACGTCCTCTCTCTGCAGCAGCTTCAGTTTCTCTTTCTCAACTGGTAACTGAGGCTAGAAGCTTTAAAAATATTACGTAAGCTTACAGGGAGTTTAGGGCTTGCCTTTGTGTTGTAGAGTTTGTGGCCTGCCTACCAAGCTTCTAGCAGTAGAAAAAGATCGAGTACTCTAGCGTCATGGGTTCAATGTGTTGCATATAGAGGACTACCGAACAGAGAAGCACGGATCTGTACAAGCTAATTTAAACAAACACTAACATGTTAAATCTTTTCTGCAGCTCTGAGCTGCTAAACCTGCACAGATACCTCTTTGAAGAACTGAGCAGAGTCCAGTTCCTGCCGCCGTCTGTCCAACTCGACCAGTTTTTCTTCATTCTCGAGAAAACGTTCCCAAACTTCTCCCTCTACAATCCCTTCCTCGACTGCAGCCGACAGGAAAATGTTCAGGTTAGACAGCGAGAGAAAGAAGTTGCGTGGATAGGTGCAGCGAGATAGAAGACATTACCATTCCATACTCCAACTTTAGTCAAAGCATTAAGCACAGTTGGCTCGTCTCTTATTCTGCTCATGTACCTACAAAAAGTGCGAAATGCAGTGGAGCCTCACAAATCAAAGCCTCTGAAATGCAGCCACCTCTCCAAAGCAGCCAAATGCTCTGGAATGAATCGATCAACCTACCTATCCTGAAATGCAGCAACCTCACTAATCCAGCCACTTTTGCAAAGTATATGACTGGAATAGCGAGGTTCCACTACACATACAGTGGAACCTCTGACACACTGGGACCATGAAATATAGAGAGGTTGCTTTCTGGCTTATTGGAATGGCCTGGTAACACCAAATATGGTCCGCAGGAAAGCATTAATGGACTGCACAGAGCAGTACTCAGATCAAAATATGTACGGCTGTACCATACATTAGAGAGCAGGCCACTCACTTTAATTGATGAAGGACAGTTTTAGCAATAGAGAGCCAGCTACTCATAAAAATGGTTAGGGCAGTATCCATTAGAGATTCAGCATAGAACGGCCTAGGCATAGTGGCCTTGAAGAACCAGGACTGGTGGGTTTAAAAGAAATGTCTGACCACCGGTGAACTCTACCCACTCACCTGGACCTTTCTCTTGGTGATAGCATCCAGACTCAACACATGACAAAAACACACCTTGAGACACGAGCAACTAAGAACAGACTCACTCAGAACAGACTCACTCAGAATAAACTCACTCAGAACAGACTTACTCAGAACAGACTCACTCAGAAGAAACTCACTCAGAACAGACTCACTCAGAACAGACTCACTCAGAAGAGACTCACTCAGAACAGACTCACTCAGAAGAGACTCACTCAGAACAGACTCACTCAGAACAGACTCACTCAGAACAGACTCACTCAGAAGAGACTCACTCAGAACAGACTCACTCAGAACAGACTCACTCAGAACAGACTCACTCAGAAGAAACTCACTCAGAACACTCACTCGAACAGACTCACGCAGAACAGACTCCACTGCAGACGAGACTCCTCAGAAGAGACTCACCTCAGAAGAGACTCACTCAGACAGACTCACTCAGAACGACTCACCAGAACAGACTCACTCAGAACAGACTCTATGAACTGCTGGCGACTGATTCTGACACTTTGCTGCAATAGTGATAGACTAGAAAGAGGACCTCAGAGTAAGGGCTTAGGTCATGTTGGACATGCACGTTTATAAACATCACTGTTGAAACCGTGATGTCTTAATTGTACAGTGACGTTGTGAAGCACTTTGCTAGGGCCAAAATTCCCTCATAAACCGTCTCTTCACACCACCCCCATAGATTAGTGTAAGAGTCTAATATAATGTTGAGGACTTTACAGGATAAACATCCCTGTCATCAGCGAGAGTACGGATTTTCCATACCTACATCTAACAATGACGATGCAACCCTGCGAAACTATATACTTACAGTGTGATACACTTACATCACTGCAGTATGCTCTGATATGTCCATACGTTGACATGGGAGTAGAGTACAGTTGTTTTGGTAGTGTGTTGCTTTAGGGACATGTTGACTCAGCGCTGGCTGCATAACGACAATCAGGGGTCACGACATGTAAACTACGTCTGCAGCAATGTAGCTGTCTCGGTGAGATTGAGCAAGTCCTGAAATGCAGCCTTCGAACTCATGAAATTGGGGCATATACGTGTATGTAGCTTGCTTTTCTCATGCAGAAACTAGCTCTCCTCTTTTTCTCTTTCTTTTACTCTCTCCTCTCTCTTCCTCTCCCTTCCTCTCTCCCCCTCTTCTTCCATCTCTCCATATTACCTCCGCAAAACATAAAGAGCTCATAGGCACTGAGAACAAAGCAGGAGTTTGTTCAACTGTTGGAGCACTGCAATCAGGAGACAGAGGAGCTGATCTCGAGCATCTTTTGACTCTACCTTGTGAGAGGGTGAGACTCTATAGATACACATTGAACCTCGATAAGGGACCCTCGATGATAGGGACGACCTCTCTACAAAGGACACTTGTTTCAACCCCATGCTATACTTTAGTGTATTATTTGACCTCTAGATAGGGACCACCTCTCTACAAGGACCAAATCATTGGCCCCATAGTGTCCCTTGTTCAGAGGTTCCACTGTTTTCGGTACACTAATGCATTGGGTATGGGGGCAAAACTAATTGTCCTTATAGAGAGGTTCCGTGTATTACATGTTCTGTATAATGAGTGATTAAGCTCAGTAGTAGCTGAGCCCTCTCTCATCTTTCCTCCTTTCTTCCACACACATCTGAAGAGTACTCAAAGCTGCTGACATGTTTCGTCTCCGAAGCTGAGATATCGGACCAGTCGGTCCGGAGAGCCGACATCTCATCCGATCATCAGGAAATCAAATACGTAGTATTGTATATAGTAGCCTCTTTTATGAGATGTACATATATGGCCGAGTGTCAATGGAGATGCGAAGATATGCTATAGAAGTGCTATGGAATAAGCTTGTACTCTTACTGTCCACATACTGTATACTTAAGCCTCTTTTGATTTAGGTATGTACGTATATGGCCGGAGTTGTCAATGGAGATGCTAAAGCATCATGTTTAAAAACCTACAGTGTATATATGTGCTATGGACTAAGCTTGTATCTTAAGTGCTGTCCATGTTTGCTTATGTATACATACTAGTCATACTTATATGTACGTCATGAGCATTAATAGTAAATTACACTGACTATAATTGGGTCAAGTACAGTTCTGCGTTCCCCCTGACTTTCCGCCGATGTTCCTCCGCCCCTACACAGGAGCTCCAGGATGAAAAGTCTGACTGGGACCACACTCAGGAGAAGATAAAGCTCCTCCAGAAACTGGACCCAGAGTCTCCTGTCCCCTCTAGAGATTTTTGATTCCAACACCCGACTGGTCAAACAAGGTGCAATATGTATACAATGTGCTCCCATATTACTCGTATATTTGTATAGGCAGGATGAAGCAACTCACCTATATCAAAGTCTTGCATGGGCGTAATTTGTGCGAGTCCACTAGTCCGTCCGGCGATTGTGACGGACCTAGTTATCTGTATCCACTGAGTATTGGGCCCTGCCTGCTGAGGCTAGTGTCCTTTAGTAGAGAGGTGTCCCTCATTCGGTGTGTCCATTCAGTTGGTTCCTATGTATGTATGTAACGTCTGCAGGACCCTGAACTCAGGTGATGGCAGGAGAAGGGAGTCCCGAAATTCTGCCTCCTGTTCTCCACTACTGGCCTTGGCCGAGACTGGAAACACCTCAGATTCTCGACGGTCTGCTGCTGCTGCTCCCCTAGTTTAGAGCTCACTCAAGCTGAATAACCCATTTAATTTCGTAGTAAAATTCATGCCTAATTCTAGTGGCCATGGCGCCATTCCCAGTGCAGTAGTGTATGATTGCATGCTCAACTTAGTATTCTTTCCTTCTTCTCTCTTCCCCCTCCATATCTTTTCTACCGTTTGGGTAGGGTGTTTATTTGCTTGCTATGGATGTTTTGTCTCTCCCTTGCCTTCATCCTCGCTCGTTCACCACACCCAAACACAACCACACCCCACAGCACGTATGATCCACTATCGAGCTCAACTCCATAAGACAGTGGATATTGAGGGTCAACCACTCACGGCTGACCTGAAGTCAGGACGAGGAGAGGATCTACTGGCTTTTAGGTACGTAAAACAGTCTTCTTTCACAAGAGAAGTTGCCCATGTGATGTTTGTATGTATGAGCTTTTGCTTTTTTCTGGAGATGTCAAATACCTTTATCTCGGTATACATGTAGCTGAGAAGTAATTCTACCTATACTTTGCACAACCACAACCACGAACAATGGCAACGATCTCTTTTTTCACATACTAACATGGCAAAATGGGGAGGTTAGTGTGTGTTAAGCTATAAGCTGTAACTTAAGGATTTCAACAAATTAACTTTCATTTCTCTCGTATAATAGATGTAGCTGCAAAGAAAGTATTCTAGGTTACAACATGGCCCACACCGGAGTGGCAAGTGCAACGCCTACATTTACTTAACGATAATGTAACTGTCTCGAGTACGTAATAAGTATCTTATTATCCGAAATACGTACAGTCATAAAGTTTTTAATCACACAGTTTTTGTTAACTATAGGGTCAGTTTGTGAGCAAGGAGAGTCTATATTCAGAGTGGCCAACCTAATCTGAGAAAGGCTTGGGTCGAGGCTCTGGAAATGGTGAGGGATCACATAGTACGGTAGTACTTGGTATATAGGGATGGGCATGGTACCTAGCATCATAGATGTATGGGGATGGGCATGGTACCTAGCATCATAGATGTATGGGGATGGGCATGGTACCTAGCATCATAGATGTATGGGGATGGGCATGGTACCTAGCATCATAGATGTATGGGGATTGGCATGGTACCTAGCATCATAGATGTATGGGGCTATGATAATCATATAGGGAGTTTTGTTCATCACTAAGTACGGTAGTACTCAGTATATTATAGGGACGGGCATGGTACCTAGCATCATAGATGTATGGGGCTATGATAGGGAGTTTTGTTCATCACTAAGTACGGTAGTACTCAGTATATAGGGATTGGCATGGTACCTAGCATCATAGATGTATGGGGCTATGATATAGGGAGTTTTGTTCATCACTAAGTACGGTAGTACTCAGTATATAGGGATTGGCATGGTACCTAGCATCATAGATGTATGGGGCTATGATATAGGGAGTTTTGTTCATCACTAAATACGGTAGTACTAAGTATATAGAGATTGGCATGGTACCTAGCATCATAGATGTATGGGGCTATGATATAGGGAGTTTTGTTCATCACTAAGTACGGATAGTACTAGTATATAGGGAGTGGGCATGGTATATACCTAGCATCATAGATGTATGGGGCTATGATAGTGAGTTTGTTCAGTAACTCCATCATGCGCACGAGTTTATGCACTCTGTGTGCCTTAGTGTTGTGTTGTTGATTTGAGCATCTAGCTACACGTACGTAATAAACAGAGTTTTGCACTTCTTTCCCTTTGTGTTGTGTTGTTGATTGACCATAATTACCATTGCTAATATGGAGCCCTTACCCCTAGGCCGTAGGAAGTATGATGTGTGTGCCCTTAGCCGTGTTGTTTGTAGGCCATAGAAGTACGATGTGGAGCCCTTAGCCATGTTGTTTGTAGGCCATAGGAAGTAATGATGTGGAGCACTTAGCCGTGTTGTTTGTAGGCCATAGGAAGTAAAGATGATCCTTGTGTACACCCAGAAGATGGTATTTTGTTTTCTGCCTCTTTTCCTCCTCACTTCTTCGTTTCCTCGCATATTCTGTGGTGACGTGTTTCTTGAAACAACATTATGTTGTGCAAGTCATAGCCATCTGCACAGTTTGTGTTTACGCCGATAAACTAGCTACAGAATCGGCAGTGTTGCCTTGACTACATACAAGGGTGCACCAGGAAAGATTGCTATATACGTACATGAGCATTGCGCATCTATAAATGTCCACTTGATTGATTGAAGATGGACCGCATAAATTCTAACTCGTGCGCAAAGCATGGATATTCATAGGCAATGCTGAACGGGCTGCACGCTCGCCATTCACCCTAAATGCTCGTCAGTTACAATGTATTGCCCGTCCTACTGCCACAGTGTATACAAGAGCGGCTCATGAGGGTCTGTGTGTGATAATGAGGACATTCCTCTCGCTCAAGTCTACCCTGATGCGGCCCAAAGGTTTGTACACACACAAACACTCATCAATGACCATAATATTAAGATATTCTGGAGTACTAGAGGAGTGAAATGTATTGTTTGGTGAGCGAGTGCGAGAAGTTCAACGCGCCTTTTGCGCGTATTTACAATCACGCAAACATTACGTGCGAGCATTTTCAATATTTCGCACGTGTTTAGCGCGTAATTAGAATCAGGTAAAGTATGTTGGTCCGTGGGTCGTTACATAAAAAAATTCCGCATTTAGACAGCTGTGTAGCTGATATACAGTGGAATTGACTTTGAAAGCTGTTGTGTCTGCCAAGATTTTCTTCTGGTAGGGGTATCAGTGGGGAAAAGCAACTTGCGAAAGTTTTGTCCGCAAAAATGTCATTTTGATACTGAGATGCGAATTGACACGTGCTTGTGATTCACAGATTGCAGCGGCATCACTGGAGAAGCTGTTTCAACAGTTGACAAGTCCCCACAACTTCCAGGACGACTTTATTGACGTGAGGAGAAACATTGAGTAAACCTTGAAATAATTATTTTAGATCTATTTTTCATTCATCGTTCATTTACTCTGCATGAATCATGCACGTGTCAACACAAGACACATCCAACTACGTATCAGTGGCGGGTCCAAGAGAGGGAGGGAGGGTTCCCCTTTTGTGTCGTTTTGCGCGCATGCGTTGCCGGCCTCGTGCACGTACAAGCGCGCAGTCGAAAACGTTCTGGACAGCAGAACTTTCATTAAAAATTCTAGATCCGCCACTGACTATTAAAACACCCAGACGACAACACTTTAAAAGCACTACCCTGGAGGAGAATGACATCCATGGCACACGATAGACCAATTTTCACTATTTTCGCGTTTATGCCATTTTCGCCCTTTTCGTCGTACGTTTTCACTCCCCTTCGCTCCCTCCCTGACAGGTGTTTCTGATGACTCACCTCAGTTTCACGACTTCCCGCGATGTCCTTGAAGCCCTCATCAACTGCATGCAGTCAGCCGGAGGACTCAGCGATAGCGGAGCTCACTTTTCTGCCAATGCTGTCTTCACCCTTCAGTATGGTATCAGGTGTATAGCCCTTCGGTATGGAATCAGGTATAGCCTTCAGTATGGAATCAGGTATAAGCCTTCAGTATGGAATCAGGTATAGCCCTTCAGTATGGAATCAGGTATAGCCCTTCAGTATGGAATCAGGTATAGCCCTTCAGTATGGAATCAGGTACAGCATAGTATATTGTTTGCGAGTCAAGCTATACCTAGTTGTTTGATTTCCAGATATTCTGTTTGTATCCGACGTTGCCACCCTAAGCATTATATTATTATTGCACGTGATTACAACAACTGGTAAAGATTTGAAATTCCCTTGCTTGCAGAGCCAGTTGAAACTGACAGACATATGAATGTGACTGAATACTCTGACACGGATCAAAGTAAGGATAATCCTTTGGACGCCATGGATATCTGCCTAAATAAGCAGAAATTGATGTATAAAGTATTAGCGCCTAGTATTATAACCCCCATATAAATTCTTATGGACTTATTGAGGCTCTGGACACATTTATGTGTCTGGCTGGTTATAAGTGATAAGTTATACATGATGGTATATAAAGGAACTCTTGTGCCTTTAATAAAACCCTCTCGTGGAGAAAAGGAGTCGTCCTTGATGTAGCTGTGCTGTTTGCCTTTGCTTTTGCTTTGAACTTTGCATGGATACATATACGTACATATGTATTGTAATTCAACTTGTGTTCATATAGTTACGTGTCTCTCTCTCTCTCTCTGCGTGCAGTATCACTGAACTCACCGGTACCAACTAGAGCAAGGACCTGTGCCATGTCTTCTTCTACCAGCACACCTATAAAGGTGAACACACCATCTTCCTCTTTCACTTTACTTCATTCTTTCTTACCTATATACCTTTATAGGACACATATTATGTGGGAGCATAATATTCTATTTCTAGTCTACAATAAGTGTGCAGATCTTCTAAAATCTGGGGGAAAACCTCTTCTTTCCCTAGTCTAACTAAATATCTTTCTTCCGTCACTCTAGAGCTCTTCACTTCGGACGAGTGTCAGTACCAGTGCTTTCTAGTCTATAATAAGTGTGCAGATCTTCTGAAATATAAAAAACTCTCTTTTCCTAGTCTAACTAAATATCTTTCTTCCGTCGCTCATATTAGAGCTCTTCACTTCGGACGAGTGTCAGTACCAGTGACAGCGACGTGTCACCCCACACGTCGGCCGTAGTGGAGAACGGGATCCTCCAGAACGGATGGAGCAGCAATCTCAAGATCCCGTCCGGCTATCCTCGAGCCAGCTCTGGTAAGTGATTGCCAAACAGAGCGACCCTAGCTCGTCCTAATTGCGCACGATTTACAGTGGCCATGTTCATACACCATAGTGCTTTGTGCATGCGACGTATAAAACAGTGGCATGTTTGAAATGAAATGTTGTCTGAATTGTGTGATGTTTCTAATTTTTGGCTAAACATAGAACTGTTAAAAATGGAAGGGCCCAGTGCAATTAGGTTTCAGTCTTTAGCAACATTTTCTAAATTTAGCCCTTATTATACGGCCACATTCCCTTAACTCTACTAAACATTCTATGTACAATTAGAGTCCACGCATGGACCAATCAGATTGCGCGATTTCAATTACCCAGCTCTAAACTGCCACATTGCCTTGTAACTCTACAAACCACTCTACAAGTACAAGGAGGCACACGCTTCCAAGTTCCACTAAATATTGAACCGTTTCCGCTGCAGGTGATTCAGAGACAGACTACGTGATGTTCTTCCGATCCTCTCGAAACAGTTCGGAGATGGATTTCGGAGACGAGGACAGTGGAAACGACGACAGTGCTGACACCCCACGACCGTCCCATGCTGACCTCATGGGCCTACGAAGCAGAGCATGTGCTAAGGTATAATATGTGTATGTACAATACTGTATGTGAATTAGAGTAACTATAAATTTCGAAGTCACCCTAGGTCTGCGTAAACATGTTGGGGATTTTGATGGTCAAACCAAGCTTCTCTTGTACTTTTGCTATAGTTGAAGGGTGGAATAGCAACACTATCTTGCTTCTACTTCACTGTTCTCTTTCACCCCCAATCAGGGTTTGAACAGTTTTGCATTTTTTGCAGGGACGTACGTATACGAAATGACAAACCTAGCCTCTCTAATACTTTGACTTTAGTTGAAGGGTGGAATAGCAACACTATCTCGCTTCTACTTGCACTGTTCTCTTTCACCCCTTTCCAATGTACAATACTGTATCTGAATTAGAGTAATTAATGTTAATGTCTAAGTCACCATGGAGTTGCACTGATTTTTTCACTAAGTTTTCCACACAACTTATCTGTATTGCACATTTACGCGATGTTTGTTGAGCTCTCTTAGCCCCCGTATTCTTGCCCGTAGAGTGTGTACGAATTTCGTAAAAAGTTAGCAGGGGTGGGAATTTGGCGCTATGGCGCTCGAGATAGGCGGGGACTCCACCACGTGATTATCTGCTTGCCAGCGGCATGTTAATCATTAAAAAGCCCCCGTATTCTTGCCCGTAGAGTGTGTACGAATTGTGTAAGGTATATAGTCTTAACTGGTAATCTACATACATACAGTAAGTTAACTTCAGCATACATACAACATGATGTATCTTACAGAATGGAGACATGTCTTCAGTGAGGGCAGAAGCGGAGCACTTCAAAATCAGGGAGATGAGTATCGAAGAGGAAGAAGGGAGTCAAGGCGATGGCAGAATCCACGTCCAAACGGCCGTAGACAGACGGAAACTCACCATCTCAGAGAAGATCAACCGGGACTTGGACGAGACAGCGATCATGTTGGAGAAGCTGACGCAGAGTCTGTTTCCGGTGGAGATGGGAGGGGGGTAGGATGGGTGAGGGGGGAGGGGTGGTGAAGAGGGTGCACAGAGATTGGAAAAAGTCCTCGCCATTCTACTACCGGTCCGGCCTCATTTCCGAGTCCTGACCTGACCTGGTTATGTTTGAGATACCTACCCCTCCTCCTGACATGAGTGACACCTCTCTCTTAAAAAGGACACTGTATTACGTTCTTTATAAAAGAGTTCTTTTTTCACGTCAGTCATAAATGTTTTTCCTTGGGGGACATGTCATAATAAGGGTTGTTCTTGGAAACACCATTAAGTATAAGAGGTACAATGATATATCCACTAATATGGTAGTACTTAGTATATAGGGATGACACAAGTTGTCCTGCATTATGCTAATACATTTGAGATTTATACGTTTACAAATGTATTTTACAGAAGGACAGAGGTTTTTATCTTTTATTGAACTATGTGGAACTGTGTGTCTCATAGATTGGTATAGAGAAGAGCCCCAGTCCACCACCCATCAAGAGAGGGTGCATGGCCAAGTTTCCATCCTGATACCAAACACCTTCGCGACCCGGAGACCTGGACGCCGACACGACAGGCTCCCAATTCCCTCATGAACCAATCACTCCGCCAGTCATTCATTCTCTCCTCTCTCCCTTCCTCACGGTGTCCTGCATGAGATCCCTCTACACACCAATAGATTGATGGTAGGGTCCTTTGAGCAGTCCGACACATGTACCGGCAGAGAGCAGCCTTACAATGTCCGGAAAACACAAGAAACACGGCGAAAGGTCCGTCATGAGTCCGTTTGGAAGCAAATCGAGTCATGAAAACGACAGAGTCATGGCGGAAACGGGAAAGAGATCCGATGAGGGCAATCCCTGCACGATACTGCGGAAAACGACCGGCTCTACTAAAGCTCCTCTGCTTATTTCCCTCATTCTACTACCACCAGCACAGCGGCGGTCGAAAACGGGGACGAAGACACCGCAAAAGTCGGCAAGTGTCCGGTCGCAGTGCGTGTTAGCAGTCTGAAGGGATTGGAAGAGAAACAGTCGAAGAAAAGTCGCTCAATTCGACGCGGAGGATATTGTCGACGTGGGTAGTCGAGTCTCGGAGCATCAGTCACCATCGAGGGAGCTCCCAGGAGGCTGTCTCTACGAAGAAAGAATTCTGTATCTGAGACAGGTGTGTACTTATGCTAACTGAGGTTCACAATTATGTTTTATTATTGTTCAGTGGCGGATTCAGCTTCTTTGGTTCCGCGGAACCGCCCTTTTATCGTTTGAGTGCACGCGTCGCCGGCCTCAGTGCCGAGTGCACAAGCGCAGTCGAAACATTCTTGGACAGCGGACCCCCTGTTCAAAATCCTGATCTGCCACTGATTTGCATTGCCCCGTCATGTCCTGTGCCGCGAAGCTATCCCCGCGGTGCGTGATGTGGCACGGTGCGACAGGGCAATGAACATATTGTGACCTAGCCTAAGTAGTCTCACTCGCCAATCATGATTTTATGCGGCTATCCTGTATTCTTTTAACCTGTATACATATACATATACTAAAGCTGGAACCACTGACTGAAACCGGCAACGGCTCCCAGCACTCGAGGGCAGTTTCAGCAGATCCGGACGCAATGTCTCTGGTGGTAAAGATATTCCAGGTCATCGACTACTGGCAGGACATGCACTTTGAGGTCTGTATGCATACATGTGATGTACTTGATTAGCACTCACTCATTTGCTATGCTTTTCTCTCTCCTCGTAATTCTCTGATTACCACATAGAGCTTTCTAATCTTGCATAGCCGGGGAAATCCGTTTTATAAATGGAAAAGTGGTTACTTACCGCATGATCACCAAACTTTATCGTTACAAATTGTAATCTATGTGTTGCTCTAAATGATGCCCTCTTTATTCTCAGGACTTTGGGAGGACGCAGTCTGACACTGATCTGGGCACTTCCTGAGGGGACTCCTGGCACCAGTTGCTCTGACTCCAGCGAAGCCTCATGGGACAGAGAAATACTCGCGTTTAGTTTCGTCTTGCACTAGTGCAATATTTGCGCTGTGGCAACTAGTGTCGTTAGCACAAGACCATCGTACCAAACCCAGCAGAAGCTCAGTACGTAGCTTTGGTGCAACTATGTTAGTTAGCACAGCCATCGTACAACCCCATCAAGAAGCGCAGAACTAAGCAGTGGGCAACTAGTGGAGTAGCAACAACCTCGTACCATTTTACGCACCCCATCAATAAGCTTAGAACTACGCAGTGCGGGCAACTATGTCGTCGCACAACCATCCGTACCATTTTTAGCAACCCCGCATCCAATAATCGCGTGTCTGAAGAAAAATGACAAAATTGCCTCTTTTAAAAATATTATTCGTGTTGAGATAGAGTTTCATGTGGTTGTCACTGTCGTTTACTCTGCGTGATGTGCGAAAAAGACTGCAGGGTATGTCGCAGTGACCCGTCATCCCCTTCGCTTCTCAGTAGGCGACATATCATCGGAGGTAATAATAATCATGTAGTAGCACAGTCTATTTGTTCACTTCATATTATATTTGTTGTCATAATCGTTTCAGTCTCTAAAGACATGATGCACTGTGTACATATGTTTTTAATCGCAACATTTTTACTATAATATAAAACTTAGTGGTTGTGTTTGAATCCGTTGGCAAACGTATGAGCCTACCTAGTCGTCTGACGTTCACAATTCGACGTAATGATATAACCCCTGACATTGTGTTCGCTATTAATAGTTTCTGGCAAACGTATTGTATCACCTTTATACAATTGCCTTCTTTGTTTCACTTGATGCAGTGCTTCACTTCCCATATGTAGAACTAGAGGAATGCAATTGCATTGTTGGCGAGCGAAGCGGGCATTTCAATATTTCGCAAGTTTTTTAGCGCGTATTTAGAATCACGTAAACACTACGGTATGTTGGTCCGTGGGTCCGTTTCAGATATTGTAAAAATTCCGCATTCAGACGCCTAGGTGGGCTCGCTTCGCTCGCCATTATCCCTGATCTTGTAAACTATTCCTTTTTACTGTATTGTTGTTGCCTCGCCTACGTAGCCTGACCTGGTGAAACACTTCACGTGGGACACCAGTCAGAAGCAGCCAGGCTGCAGGCACATTGATCTGAGCAAGAGCTTCTCAAAGGACTCCAAAGAGAACATGCGAAGGTCATCTCGGAGCAAATGACTCTGCTCGAGTTTGCCGTCTACAAGGCAGTGAGAAGACGGTCAGTTTGTGGGCACACAAGGGAATGAAGGGATAAACCGTCCCTAATACACTTTGAACTATGTTTTACTGTCCCCTATCCCCTACTCTTTCTGCTGCAACTATCCTTATCTCCTAATTAAGCCTTATTTTCCCACTGGTCGCATCTGTCTCGACTTACCTATAATAAGTCTCTCGTCCACTCTTGGCCACACAGAGAACTCTACTGAATGTGACTGGAAGAAACCTGACAGAGAAGTAGAAGGCTCCTAACGGCTACTTGCTCGTCTCATCAGAGATAGAACGAACGAGGTGCTTACTTGCAGCAACGTGATAGCTTATACGTGCTTTAGTCTGTGACTATGATTAATTGTTGCAGCAGTACGATACATTCATATGAGGCTCTTTGCGTATCGTATCACTACGTAGCGGTAGACTTAGTATGTTGGATGACACAGGTTGTCCTGCATTATGCCATACATTTGAGATTTTAGAAGGTCCGATCTATAACTGGTATCACCAGTTTAGCTGCACCTCTATTAACCACAGGATATGACATCATGGGTATGTACGGAGATCTTTGGTTCGTAGAGTTCGTGCGAGGCAGTCGGGCGACCGGATTGAGAATTTCATCCGAGTTGCCCGTCTACTGCTACCGACTACGAAACGACCTCCAGTCCACTGCTCTCTGCGGTCAACATCATCCATTGCTCTATCCATCCGCCATCATTAGAGAGGACCTTCGGAAACTTGGGAGGAAGTCGATAGAAGGTAGAAAGTATTATTGTTGCCATACCTACGTACAGTGCACCATTGAAGGGAATGTTGCCGTGTAGAAAGTAGTCAGGGACCACGACTATGCACTGGGCAAACTCGTGCTGATAGCAGTAGCGGAATCTAGGATTCTGAAAGGGGTTTCCGCTGCTCAGAATGTTTTCAACTGCGCTCGTGTGTCGCGCGACGAGGGCTGGCGACGCATGCGCGCAAAACGACAAAATGGAGGGTTTCTGTGGAAGCCCAAGTAATCCCCCTGGATCCGCCGCTGTGAAGTTGAGACTAGCCGTATAGTAGGAAAAGGATATGCGCGATGTCTGCTTTATGGCAGTAGTACAAGAGGGATTGGCTCTTGTTCAGGGAGTCGTAGCTCAGTGCTTAGTACGTAGTACACTGGTCTTGCGCAGCTCACAACATCTGAGTTTGTCTCTCGGGCCGAAATTACTGCTATTCTCTCTTTCTGCGTGACCTGTTTATATATTACGCTACCACTGTCCATCTACTAATCCGGTTACTAACTATAGTCCTAATGTTACGTACATACATAATATGCCTTAATTAACATTGTTTACAATTAACATTGTTGTACACATCTGGTTGCAGTTTCGAGATCAGAACTGAATGTAAGCTGCGAGAGCTGTCAGACGACTACCAAGGTCGCTGGGCGTCTGCCTAGAAGCTGAGAGAGAGACTGAGCAACCACATCTGAACACCTCCGAAACTGGGTTTGTTGACACAGTTATATACCGCACCTCCACTCCTCTTACTACTGTGCCATGGGTTTTACATAGAGCAACTGTTTCATAGATCCCACAAAATCGGTTCTGACATTTGATAGGCAGAATGTACCTTATCCTTGATATTCCTCGCAAATCATCTACATGCGTATTAAGGTTATATCAACTTCAATCCAAGATACGTAAGGGGAGATTACATTTTGTTGCATTTCCACAAATATGTCTAACACACCCATCGTTCTATAATACATACAGACAAACGTATCCAATTTAGAGTCCAATTTGTTTCAGATTACTAACTTCAGTACTCAGTATTCTTTGCTATAATACTCAACTGTATGACTATAGTGAGCTGCCAGCCCTGCCATACATTGGAGCCTACCTGGACCAGATCTACTCACTGGAGATGTGCACCAAAACAGTACAACAAGGACGGCCTAGTCAACTTCACCAAGATGACAAAGGTTGACAAAATGTCCCTTACCTTTAGAGACACCATGCCTGCTGCACGATTGTAGAGTTGAACAATCTGTTTGTCAGCAGATATTGTGTAGCAGTATTGATTTTTGGCGACATTTTCTCCCCCTATTCTCAAAACATCATCATTGATAGAGGAGACCTAAATAGTTTTCTGAGATTAGAGTTGCATTTGTATTAATGTCATGATGTAATAATTATTATGCAGTTGGCAGATATGGTGGGACGTGCACTCGTATACCAGAGCGAACGAGATGTCAAGTTTGAGCCACGGATTGACCTAAGATACTGTACTTGATAATACTGTACTGTAGGTCCACTATTCCTTTTTGAAGGATATATAATAATATTTTCCCAGTCAGTGATAAGAAAATGGTCTTTTAGCTACACGTAACTGGGATGTGAATAGTTCATAATAGCGTGGATTTCACATAACTGCAGAACGAATGTAGATCGACACAAGAATAGATTTAATGTTCAAAACATCACATTGTTTGTTGACACAGTACTGAAATCTCCAGCTACAATGCTGCCAACCACTTATATAGTTGGCTAGTAGAATTTCTCCAATTCTCTCATTTACAGATCATTGCATACTTGACATCTGCCAAGAGACTATCTGAAAACGAACTCTACGAACTGTCGTGCCAAACAGAGCCAACCAACAAATCATAAAAATACTAATAATCTAAGTTTGTTTTTCTTTTTATCATGATGTTCCAAAGTCCTGCATTTTAAGCTTCTTTGTGTGTGTAGCTATGCACAGATTTTTAATATATGAATTTTATCATTTTTTTGTTCCTTCAATTTTGCTCTTTTTTCATCTAGAGTCATGTTGTGTATGTTGTGGTTGATACTATGTACCCGTGTGCGCATGTGCAAAATCCGTACGGTATGCGTGGCTCTAAAAATCATTTTAGGAGCGCCAGTAATCAACGTAGAAGCAAAACCATTTTCAAGCCTGATTGATAAACTAAAAACCATTTTCTAGGCTGATTGGTAAACCCTTCTTTGCCAGCCTAGTAACGAGGTCGCCGACAGGAAACAATGGCGGTACGACCGTTCTCGGACAGAGAGGGCGAGGCAAGTTGTGACGCACGAACGAGCCAACATAAAATGCGGCCACTCTCGGGAACCATCATCAGTTCCTATATACTGTCCGTGGAAATTTCACCAGTTGCCTCAGCCGACCAGTTCATCTCTTCTCCGAAACCTCCGACGAATCTGCGACCAGTTCATCTCATCTCAGAAATCTCCGACGAATTTTCTACCAGTTCATTTCTCCTCCGACGAAACTTCAAGATGTCTTCAGCTGGATACAACAGTTCTCGTGGTCAGCGACTCGCCTCCTCCTCCTCGGACGACCACCAGTCTCTACCCTACTGCTTCAGGAACAGCGTCACGAGTCCAGAGCAGCTACACTACTCTATCGGCAAGACCATCGGCTCTGGGACCTACGCCAAAGTCAAGGCAGCGTGGAGTCCACACGAGCGGGAAATGGTGAGCCCCTCCCACTTTCTTGCATGCTCAGTTTGCACTTTGCTATAGCTACGTCTTGTTTTACTGATGTTTTTCTCCCATTCAGATCGCCATCAAGATACTGGAGAAACGAGGAGCCTCACAGGAAGTTCTGGACAAGTTCCTGCCTCGAGAGATGGCCGTCGTCCGTCGTCTGAACCACCCGAGCGTCCTCCGAGTCTTCCACGTGGTGGAGACTCCGCGAGAGGTCTACTTCATGCTGGAAATGGCCGAGAACGACTGCCTCCCACACTTCCTCCCTCACTGGGAGAGGGTGGGTGGGTACACTGGAAGAGTCCATCTCCCGTCGTCTCCAGTGACAGGTCCTCAGATATCCAGACTCCCTGTCCACCAGACAGCCCCTGGTCCTCGCAGTCAGCCACCCTTCACCCCAGCCACAGTCTCAGTCAAGAGAACGCAGAAGGAGGGGAAGAGGAGGAACCAGGATACCTCCATCAAGACCAAGATCAACTCTGCCAGCAAGAAACTGGTCCACAGCTTCACTCGTCGTCCATCATCGTCCAAAACTGAATCAGCCATCTAGTTTTTGTACCACACCTACTACACTTTTCTGTCACTTCCCATCGTTTTTTCGCCTCCAGAACAATCTTTCATTATTACTAATCAATTCTCATTAACACCCTATTTATTATTTATTATTATGCATAGTCACTTTATACTGTTTCTAACAATGAAAAAGCACTGAAGTGCAAACCCTCGGCGAACTGCGCATGCGCGGTATATTAGTATGTGGTCTCCCGCTAGTATAATATAGCTCGCAGAGTCTGACACGGGCTAGCTACAGTAGTAGATTAGCATGCGAGAGTCGATACACGCCCTTCGTTGTGACTTCTTGTGCCTTCAAAATACACAGAGCAAGCAAACCCGGTCCTGTGCTAAATATAAGCGCATGCGCATTTTCCGGTTCCGCAGCGATAAAAATGGCCGACTAGCCGTATATACAATGGTGGAAGCGCTCTAGCTTTGCAACGGAGCGTTTTCAGAGAAAACCGTTCGAAATTTCTGACCTTCATTGCCCGTTCGGTAGGTGGTATCCTTTGTGAGACGAAAGAAGATGAAGAGTAACAGACACACAGACAGACCCAACTACCCTCGCTGCGCATGCGCGCCGAGGGTTAACAACTTGGATGTTTGTATATATATCCTGTAAAAATTTGAAGTTTGTATGATGATAAAATAATGATACTGATTCTGATATAACTGCGATTCTGGTAACAAATTGTGTAGTACAAGACAGCGAATAGCTGCATGTGAAAAGTTCGTAGAAAAAAAAAGCAGGTGTGATGATAAAAAAGATGACTGTGTGATGATAAAAAACTGATTCTGATAACTGTGAAAAACTGTGATTATATACAGCAGCTACTGTGTGTTAGCAGATGACCCATTTACTAAAGCACATGAGGATGAATGTCACAAAGCACCTGCAAGAAGAAATCATAAATCATAATAATGCTTCTAAAACTATGGAGGCATGTTGCTAATCAAATGAACAATGCTAGAATACTTACCCCAGAAGAAATGCTAGCATGACACCCAGCATTGAGCCCAACTCTATCTGCCAGTGCAGCCAGTGACTCTGATATTGCCATTGACCGAGAGTGCCTCTTCTGGCTTGTCTGTATTGATCCCGACTCTCCCCTGCAATAATGTAAAAAACGTGGCAGTCATACGCTTACTCTCCACTCTCTCAAAAACTGACACCCATGGACGTAATAGCTCAGGGGACCCTGCACCCATTTCACTGTGGTATAGCTACAATTACACAAAGAGAAAACTCCTATCCTGACACATACTAAGAAGTGTAAGACCCTGGCATTGGTACACAATAAGACTGATTGCATGTGGCAGAATGCCTATGATGGCAATCTGGAGTCCCCATATGATGACATGGGGACTCCAGTCCCCATATATTACATGGTGGTACATAGAATCAAAAAATGGGGCTATATATACTCACATGATGGTAGATTGACTCGGGAGTGCTGCTCTTTAGCCATAGGTAGTCACAGTCATTGTATCTAGGCGAGCGAAGGCGAGTGCTCTACCAATTGAGCTACCAGGGCAACTCAGATGGTAGAGGTTCGAATCTACAACACAACACAAAGGAAAACCTGAAATCACATAGGTTAATCCACCTCCCTATTTACACTTGGCCCTGAAGCAAACAGAGGCTTGTTCGGAATTTAGTAATGGCTGTAAAGCGCCATGCCAACTGCCAAAAGGGTGGCCAGGTGCGTGCACAATACCGACTGGAGCACAGTTTCTATAATGTTACCCTATGCATACACTTTACACCTGGGTAAAACCACACATTGAGTGTATGTTAATGCACCCCTCTCTACAGGCACGCTTTACTGCAGCCAATACAGTAGAGTGAATGGAGTTGTCTCAGTGTGGGTGGCACTCTTATGGCGACAATCAACTATGTCATAAAGATTCACTTGATTTACAATAGCTTTGCCATCTTGTTTTTGAGAGGTAAAATGATATACTAGCTGACACAGAGTATGTAGCACAGCTACAGGCTCGATTGGACAAAGTTTATCAACATGCAAGCAAGGGAAAGATCCAATCTCAACAGAGCGAATGGTACATTAACAAAAGCACAGCCACTCGAGCCAGGACAGCAAATAATCCAAAATGGAAGAAAGGAGTATCCCCCAATCATAGCCGACTGTGGGAAGGACCATACCTGGTAAAGGATCGTAAAAATGATGTGTTGCATCGGATTCAACAAGACCCGAACTCGAAGCCGAAGATTGTCCATCACAACCGGTTCTGGACATATTCTGGCAATAAGTTGCCCTCGATGAATACCCCACACTCAGCACCCTTTTTATCTCGTCCAGGGGCTAGCTCGTCAGTAGAGCAGCACGGTCAAAAGAAGGAAGCCTCACAAGAACCACACCATGCAGCAAGGGAAGAAAAGATGCCCCAGACCATGTCAGCCTAGGCGAGGTCATCCGTGACACAGACCACCAGGTCGTTATCGTCCAACATTCGAGACTATTGGAACTTGAGGAGAGGGGTATGTCACGTTAGTGCTATACCGTCTACCTGACTGTACACAAGTAGCTGTTCATAGATTTGTCTGTTGTCGTGTGTTATGGTCATGTTTCGTAGTAATGTAGCCTATCATATTGTACTTACCTGTCACCATGTTATATACATTGACTTACGTGCTGTTATGCCACACCCTGTTTTGTTATGCATTACCTCATTTGTACTGCGATGATTTTGTGTCAATGCAGTACGTGATTATACTTGAGGAGTTTAGAACACAAACAACATGTCTTAGTGCTTGCTACTACAAGAGACTAATGGGTAAAAGATAGGTAATGACACTGATTTTTACACTTCAGTGGTAAATAAATGAAGTGATAACATTATGAACATCAACAACATAACATGTCTTATTACAAGAGGCTAATGCTAATGACACTGATTTGTACACATAGCAGATAGATAAAGTGACAACATTAGGTATGTAGTGTAATAGTTGCCTTACTCTGTGGTGCTCTTCTGTTTGTTCATGTTCGGTCGCCTTCTGTATCTCCTTCGCTTTGCATTAGCTGATAACCCATTGAGTGCTGGGGAGGGTTGTTGTCCTGGGCTTTTGGAGGTGTCACACATCCTATCTGATTTAGGACCAGCTGTCCTCAAAGGTGGCTGTCCAAAGCCTAATTCAGAAGCTTGTACTGTTGTACTGGCCATGGGTGTAGCACCTAGGGGTTTTACTTTAACAGGTAGTTTTGCAGAAGTTTGTGATGAGGGTATGATTGTGGAAGGGTTATCTAAATGTTTGTCTGTGGTACTGGTACTTGCTCCATTGAAGGTTACAACTTCAACCCTGCCAGTGCTAGTGCGGGCTTTCTTACGCCTTGACCGCTTTCTCTTGGGCTTTGCTTTAACACATTCTTGACTCAAGACCTGAGCCTCGGCAGTGCTAGGTGTTTCAGTTGAGCCTTCATGCTCACCAGCGGGCTCATTAGGCATTGCTCGTCCCTCTACTTGTTGTGATGGTGTTCTCCGTATCTGTGTACCAACAGCACCCTGTTGGTCGTCAATTGAGTGTTGAGAAGATGTGTCCTTCGTCTGATGCTTTTTCTGTTCTGATGGAGTCACTTGTTCAGCACTAAGAACAATTTCCTCCAGACAGTTAAAGAGATCCATGTCAACTTCACCCATCAACTGACTGGTGTCCCCTGAGCTAGCGAGGTACATGGCCAGCTCACCGTCATAGAGGAAAGCAGGAGAGAACACCCACATTGGCTCCATGAGGAGGGCATTCAGGGTCCACGCTGCGTGGTAGATAGCTTGCCACTAACAGAACCAATGCAGCGTGTCCAGCCACTCTTGGCTCTGGCGAAACCAAAGGGGCACTTTCAAGCGTCTGAAACTCTCATCAGGCAAGCAAGAGCAGAGCGTGAAACTGAGGAGTAGAGATCTGACTAGATATGTAGGAGGACATGTAGTTCTGGCCCAGACCCTGACAGTGGCTGCCACAAACCTCCAGTCTTGGTAGCTCCCACTCAGCTTGAGGTTGATGTTTTGTTTGCTACACTCAAGGATTTCATAAAATAGACTCTGCCTCTCTTGGTGGCTGAGGAAACTAACTGATGTTGCCGTAACAGCTCTGTACTCTCGCTCTTTGGTATTTGCTTTGAGTTTTGCTAAGGTCAACCCAGAACGAACGACTTCAACTACAGTTTGGACCTCTAGCAAAGCATACATGCGCTCTTGGATGGGTTTCGCTGCTAACACTGAGCTATCTTTCTTGAAATTATCAGCAACAACACGAAAAATGGCCTTGCATGAAACTGCTGCACCCATGGCAGATGATGGGATATGACCCAGGTGAAAGAGTCTAACCAACCATTTAGGAAACTCGCTGCCATTGTGGTGCCTTAGATCTGTCGATAGTACTAGTTCTTCGCAACTAAGGTCTTGCGAACCTTCGTACCACTGCTGAGCTTTCAGACATTTGGGCTCCAGTGTTTTCCCCCCGAATGATTCTTCTATGAAGCTTTTGACGGAATTAAATTTACTCAAGTGGCAACATACTTTTCTTACTCTAGGACTTTTCACAGAGCACACCATTAATTTTAAGAAATATGGATGGCATGGCTCCATGAAATCATTGCCCACAAGAGCTGGAATCATACAAATGAGGCTTGTATCCCTAAAGCAAAGTTGACCAGCAAACCAATCACGATGGTAGAAAACGGCAGTTGCTGGATATGACTCCCAGTCGAAATACTTAAAGTGAATGAAACCTCCGACTAAGCAAAAAACAAAGAAGTCCGAATCCAGAGACGGGACTGGGCAATGGTAGTGGTTGGCCAGTCTGGCGATGACTACATCTGCCTCTCCATCAGCTACATAAAACTGGATCTCGAGATCGTAAAGAGCCATGCGGTAGACCTCACTAGTAAGAGGAGGCAGAATATGCCCCTTGCACACTGCCTGGCGAGAGGCGTTCCTAGTTATGTTTCGGTCTATGGTTATCAGCCGCTCTTTCTTCCTCCCCAGGAGAATATCTATCTTCTGCGTCTCGTCCACGCCGTCGAACACAACGATGGGTGTGATTCCAGACTCCAGGAGATTGGAATAAAAGCGGCAAACAGCGTTTCTGAACTCCCTGTACTGACCTCCGTTGGACCATTCCATGGTGTGCAGAGAGTGGAGGATGCAGTTCCCGTCCACTACCAGCGTCCCCTGCACTCTCTCGCGCTTTCGACGCACGAGCCCTCTATCAACGAACTTGGTTAAGTACCTGATCCCCATCGTACAGCAATTCAGCTAGTCAACTACAGCGACGTTTGGCAATAGGTTTCGTGTGTGGTCGCTAATAATTGATTGCTTGCTTCCTCCCTCGATGTGTATTCACATGTTGTATTGGCTGCACCGATAATTATACGGACGTGAATTTTCTTGGTCGTGTCGTTCCCAGGGACACAGGCCGTTGCATAATGTCGTCAAGTGAAAGGACGATTGTCGTCCAAGTGCGTATGCGTTGAGGTAGCTACGTGTGTGCACATCGAGAGAGGAAGCAAACATACTAAGCTAGGTAGAACGAATGCCACGCAATCTTGGCAAGCGAGCGCGAGCAGTTCATTCTTGCATGCAGACGACTAAGTAGGCTCGCTTTCTATAAGGGGAGCGACAGAACTCTCGTCCATTCAATAGCTTTCGTTGCACTCTTCGGTGCTGACCGAGGCTGTACTGCTTCCAATCTTCTTGGTTCCAAGGTGCAAGATAGAAAATAGGCTAGGATGGCACGTGCAGATTCAGTCATTGTGTGCTCGCTCCCGCTAGCCAAAAATGCCATGCATTCGCCTACTTGCTTAGCCTTAGAGTGCCAGCGTACAATATCAATTCCTAGCAGTGTAGCTGTTTGTATAGCTAGTCCTATTACCATCAGACATTGCTTCGTCCCTGGATAAGCCAGGCTAGACAGTACGTGCATACGCACGCACACTGTGTGGACGGTCACCCGCTTGCTTCAAAGATTCACAGTGCAGCCGCGGTGTAGCGATACCATTTTTAACCCTCGGCGCGCATGCGCAGCAAGGGTTACAGTAGTTTTTTTGTGGGTCTGTTACCACGTTTTCTGCCACTAGGCGCAACGAGACAGCGATACACAGGCTGATTTTATAATGCGAACGAACGTTGACATAAAGCTTGTGAAATCTCATAGTTCAGACTCACAAGCGCTGGCTCCTGGTATATCTATAATAATAGCCTTTACTAGTGGAAATGTGAACATTGTTGCGAGCTGGACGACTCAACTTGGGATTTGCCCGAGTCGGGCGTGCATCACGCACGTCAGCGCACAGCTTTCTCTCTCGCGAGACGCATCAGACAGATCTACTGCGTCGTTACATGCGTATTGTAAATATAAAAGAAGCGCGTACGATAGCCGCGTCATGCCACTTACGGCGTACGACGTTATTATACAGATAAAATCCAGCCGGAATCGAACGAACGACTAGGTTGGCTCGCCCCGCTCTCACAATAATACTCAGGCTGGCCTGCCAGATGCACTAGGGCCATAGACCACGTCACCAGAGCACAATTGGACGGACTACATACACAACGAACATTATACACTATAGGACAATGAGGTCTCTGTCTCACTTCCCAGACACGCTCAACTCACCACTCGC
Organism: Geodia barretti; assembly: GCA_030341885.1. Taxonomy (NCBI): domain Eukaryota; kingdom Metazoa; phylum Porifera; class Demospongiae; order Tetractinellida; family Geodiidae; genus Geodia; species Geodia barretti. The sequence continues at coordinate 42,168 of CASHTH010000373.1, forward strand.
GACATATCTTCGTACCTCGGCAGCTCCCAGATGCACTATGAGACTGGGTCTGTTGTGTACGCTGGATTATCGTCAACCTTTCAACATCCAAAATAAGAACCTTTAATACAAGGCTAAGAAGCAAAGTAACCTAAATTATATTCTCACAGCTCACTACCTAAATAAGGAGGCTTTCTGAAACTATCACATCAAGCGACTGGTAGAATGCTCACACTCCTCAAAACCGCACCTCATCATCCACCGAAGCACCCCTGCGAGCAATCTACGAAATTGTTCTAGACTATCTAGCTACTGCACTATGCTGGACACTCCCACACCACATTTATTATTTCTCAGCATTTTACATGTACCAATGCGATCTATAAATAGGATGCTATATACATAAGAAATGAACTGGTATTATAAGAAGTGTACTCGAGGAACACCAGTTTGGGAGTACTGGTGTCCTAAGACGTAGTAACTGAAGAGAAACAGGTTGTTATTGATGTACTGGAACACTTAGCGCATGGGCAAAGAAAGTGAAAAGTGCATGGATTTGTACTCTGAAAGTTGGTTTTGAAGTGATTCCAAAAGAATTGTAAGAGATGACGCTTGATAGATTGGAGAGATAGTTCCAAGTTTATCGGAGGGAGAGAGTTCCATAGCCGAGGGAGTCTGTTAAAATAAAAGTGGGCTGCAGAAGATGTTTTAGAAGAGGAGTGATTCAACTTAAGATAAGTAGTGGAGCGGGTATTACCTTTGGAAAAGTTCATGAAGGATTGAATTTGAAAAGCTGGTGATGTGTCAGGCTCCTTGAGACAGCGAATGAAAAATAGAATGTCATTCAGCTCAAGTTGCATCATAAGAGGGAGGATTGTCAGAGATATTAAGCGGTGCTTGTATATAAGTTGATTGATAGTCATTGAGGATAAACTTGGACGCACGTCGTTGTACTCTTTCCAGAGCAACACTCTCTTTGATGAGGTAAGGTCTCCAGATTTGGGAAGCATAGTTTAGTTGAGACTCACACTTTCACACTCATCATCACATAACAGGCACTCCTTCATCCCCTCCCTCCCACTATGCCTACCCAATTCCTCATTAACCCATGCGTGCCTGACCTGAACTTAAACATTAATCTAGACCCAGCATCACCTTTCCCATGCAAGTACTTTTTGAACTCTACCACCTTGGTAAATGTCTTATAAAACCGTTGCTATTTAGCCCCTCTTCAAACTTTCTAATCTCCCTCTCATTGATACTGTCCCCTACTATAGACAAAAAGCCCTTCATGGAGCAATCCCCATTTTGAATATCATGCAACTGCTCTGTCTTGTCAAGACCTAATGACGAAAATAGATCATCAATGATCTTACTCCAGCACTTCCTCTGCCTGCCTCTCTGTGGTTTAAAATTCCATTCCTGATTAATAAGCTTCTTTGGATACCTATTGCCTGGCAATGCCGCTAACTTATACCACCACTTCAACTTATTCTTATCCCTATGCCCTTGTAACCTATCAAGCCCCATATTCCCCTAGCGGCTTCATTACATGTCTTAGACGAACACCCAAGAATACGCTTAGCTCCTCCCAGCATAACGGACTCTAACGCAGCTGCCTGAGTCTTATTGGCTTCCCACACCTCACCCCTAAGTTGGCCTAACCACCGCCAGCAACAACAACCTACGAGCACTCAAATTAATATCCCTCTTACTAATTACACTATGCAACTGATTAACCTTCCTTCTATCATTGTCTAACACATTCTTGACATGCACATCCCATGCACCAGTATTATTATTATTAGTAAAATCAACACCCAATTATATGTATTTAGATACTCTAGGCAAAACATGCTCCCCCCATTTCCAAGCACCATCCACTGACTCCCTACAAAACACCATCACTGCCCTCTTACTCACATTAGCCTTTAGCCTCCATTTCCGACAGTAAGCATGCATCACATCTATAAGCGTCTGTAACAGATCATTACTCTCACTAACACCAACAAAGTCATCTGCAAACAAAACTCCTCCAAGCTTGATTTTATAACTGCCGATTTTCGCAAAAATACTGCGTTAGAAAGTTATGGCGTGAAAAGCAAGTGAACAAGCCAATTGCTATAATTAGCACAGGCTTACCTCGACAAGATGTGCTTGCTCTGCGTACCTTGGAGGTCTCAACGGAGGGCGTGTATCGACTCCCGCATGTTTTCTACTACCGTAGCTAGCCCGTGTCAGACTCTCCGCGGCCTATACTAGCAGAAGACCACGGGTAAACGCATACTACGGCCATCCCGTATCGCGCTTGCGCAGTTCGCCGAGGGTTTGCACTTCAGTGTCTCTCGGGATTTTTAACACCGGCGCGCAAGCGCAGCGACGGTTACAGCACTTGGTCAGTGTGTCTGTGTATGTGTGTGTCTGTTACCACGTTTTCTGCTACCACGCGCAACAAACGGGCTAAAAAGCGACACGAACGGGTTCAGTTCTACCTGGCGATTTTCGTAAAAATAATACGTTCAAAAGCTATGGCGTGAAAACGAAGTGAACAAGCCAATATGCTAATTACAACGCTGTCCGCGTTGTGTACGTGGAGGCATAGGAAGTTTCGACGGAGCACAAGCATCGAATCCCCCAATGCCTAGAACGCTATCTACCTAGTATACAGTGTTGTCAGACTCTCAGCGCCAGCCATCCGCGAGAAACCGAGTGTACGTCGACAGCGTGGCCCAGCCCATCAATAATTATAGCGACTCGTCCATGCGTATGCATGTACTCACGCGTGCGCGGTTTTTCGCCGAGGGTTTGCACTTTTGTGCTTTTCGGTGTAACTTCCTCCCAGGTAAAATTCCTTGGATATTTTATCCTTTGCCAGTTTTGCATGGCTTTGCGTGCTATACATAATTGCCGAGCGCATTAGCGTAAGGCAACTACTCCGGGTTGTATTCTTCGTCCAGTCGACATCCTTCTCCCAAACTGGTACCGTGGGCGTTCAGCTGCACTATACGTCAGTGTTATATCGCCACTGCAGCAGCTAACTCTGGTTGAGGCTGCTTCTTCTCCTGGCCATGCCCTTAGTGTTGGCGTTCGAAGGAAGCTGACATCCAACCTTCCATCCTGTCGAGCGGCTGGTGTGGACTTCCTCCCTATTGTTGTGGAGACACTAGGAGGTTGGTGCCCTGACGCCATTGCTACCATCCGTTCAATAGGTCGAGCTTTGGGTCAGCGGCTGAACTCCACCGATCCCATTGACATGACAAAGCATCTTTTCGGCCGTCTAGCAATAGCCCTATGGCGAGGCAATGCGGGCCTCTGGATG
>CASHTH010000374.1:0-51891 GCA_030341885.1 Geodia barretti
CACAATAAATCAGCTACCCACCCAAGAGGGTGAAAAGGTGAGAATATCCACTGTGGTTAGGGTAAATACTAAGGAATGTGTGAATATCCACTGTGGTTAGGGTTGGGTATCAATGTTTTATGTACAAACTCTGACAGATCGAAGGATGGAGCGAATGGCAGAGGCTTTCCGTTTGGAAGTCGAGGGTTGGGATTCTGAGACGTCGCTGCAAGACTGCGCGTCCGAGAGTAGCGCTCCTGGGGACGGGCCGCCGCAAAATGTAGGTTAGGCAGGTATGGAATGCAAATTGCGCGTGAATCATGAGCAAATGCAAATCATGACCATCCGAGGACAAAATACTTGCCCTAGCAAATCCACGACACTCTGCGGTCTAGGTAGAGTGTGCTTCTACCTGAGTTACCAAGACATTACACCGATCATGCTCTACTGCTCTACCTTCCTCTCCAACTCTGTGTGGTGCATTGCTATATTAATCATGTATTTCAGGAAGGAAGAGGATTACCTCAGCGTTTGTATTAGTTCACATAAGTATATGTGCTTGATGCAAAAATCACATCATCAGCATACTAATTACTAACAGTTATTCCCCGTATTATCTAAATGGGCCCCAAGCAGCTGTGGTATCATTTGGCTCAGCAAGTTGTACCCCTAACACAATATCCCTCCCACATGCAGGTGGTTCATAAATTCTAGCATGCTAGAGCCAGGTATATACAGGACAAGATGTAATGATAAAGCACTGAAGTGCAAACCCTCCGCTCGAGGAACATACGCATGTAGTGTTGATGTTCACATTACGCATGCACCATAAGGCAGCGTTCATTGATCCTCGAGTAACTTGATTCCTCAGTGGGTGGTGCGCTGAACAGGCTAGAGCTGGTTGAGGTAAGCAAGTACTGATTATGCATATTGGTTTTTACGCTTGTTTTCACAGCATATCAGTTTTTCGGGAAAATTACCTCATGCACTTGTCACTCTAAAGCCGTTGGTATCGCTTATATGCCACATTGTAGCCTGTGGTGTTAGAATAAGTGACACACACCCAGATAGCAACTCATGTGCGCCGACAGCTAACAGTAATGAATGCTCACCAGGGTGTGGCAGACTTTACAGCGGAGGAGGGAGCAGGATTCCTCCAAGTGTCTGTCCAGGTCTCTCCTGGTGACCAGCTGGCTGCACTGCTCACATGGCTGGGGGTACACCTCACACTCTCCCTCGTGGTGGACCTGTGTTTAATGCAGAGTGTGGAGAATACGGCTAGGTCAAATACAGATCGTGAATATGGTGCCGAATGTTGTGTGAATTACTGATAATAGTTAATGAATAAAGTAACCTTCATCCAAAAACAACAACATTATCACTAGCTAAATTAACTAGCCTAGCTAGGCAATAAAGGAAAAGCACTAAAGTGCAAACCCTTGGCGAACTGCGCATGCACCATACCGCTAATTGATGGGCTGGGCTATCAGTATGCGTTTCTCCCGCTAGTAGCTCGCGGAGAGTCTGACACGGGCTAGCTAGCTACAGTAGTAGATAGCATGCGGGAGTCTATACATGCCCTTTGTTGTGACTTCTTGTGCCTCCAAGATACACAGAGCGAGCGAACCTGGTCGAAGTCAGCCGCTGCGCTCTATATGCATGCGCACAGTTAATTGATGGGTTGGGCCACGCAACTCGGTCCGCGACCATCCAGTTTCTCGCTCTCGAACACAATCGTTTCAGGAAAATTGCCCATTTATTTTCAGGCTCGCGTAGTTCTGAAGTCGCTGGTAATGGGCCGCCTCGTAGCTTGTAGTGCCAGAATAAGCGTCGACACACACACACAGACAGACAAACCAACTACTGTAACCCTCGCTGCACATGCGCGCCGAGGGTTAATAAAACTACCATGATAATCATAAGCAACGAAACTAATGACATCACACATGTCATTGCTAACATAAAGTGGGCAAAGTAAACAAACATGAAAGTCCTAGCAACCCTGCATTTGTAATTGGCCTCCTAGAATAACAGTGGCTTCCTTAGTAAATAGCAGGAAATGCTGACTATTTCCTGTTGAACAGGCAATATGATATTATGTCTACTGTTCACAACATAAGGTGTAAAGGAGTGGGAGACAGACAGATGTCTGGACATTTTCCCCTTACAGGATATATATACTTCCTGCTTCTGGATTATACAGACTTGGATGAAGTATAGCATGACTCTGTGTTGCTATGGCCATGGTATAGATATACACCAATGACACTGTATTGTCAACTCGTGATTGAAAGGTCACATCCTATGAACTGTGCAATGGCTTGCAGGGGAAAACACTACATGTATATACACTGTGCATATTCCAGGGTATAAAGGTGGATGATGTGCGGTACAAGGGCCAGCAACCTCTTGACCTGCTGAACCCTGGATCATGTGGCTTCACATGGGTGCCTGTGGTTGGGGGAAATCCCCAGGACTCTCCCTAGTGGATAGTGCTACAGTGTATACATAGCCAACAGGGCACCCAGGTTGGCTGGCTTGCTGCCTAGCCAAGAATGCCATGCTTGCTTACACTTTGTGTGTGCAAGGGGCATGTTTCTATAATATTCCTAAAGAACATCAAAAGGCCAATGTTTATTAAACTTACAGGGAGTTGGCAGAAGGGTAGCATGGAGTGGCAGTAGTCACACTCCACCAGTCGGAACTGACACTCCACGAGATGGAGCTCCATCTTAGCTGCAGCAGTGACCTGCCCACAGCCCTCGTTGGGGCAGGTGACTCCCTTGTGGGGACATGTAGTGGTGTGGGTGTCTAGTGAGGCGAGAGGTCCCGTCCAGTCACAGCCTGAGGCTCTGTTGGTACAGTAGACCACCAGGGAGTCTATCTCTCTTCTGGCCGCCTTGTCTGGGTACACCTAGTGCAGTCAGTGGGTATTAGTATGGAAATATAACTAACTAATGGAGGAACTTACCTCTGAATCAGGGAGGATCGTAATTCCACAGTCTTCACATTTTCCTCCTGGTAACCTAAAGTTCAAAGGAAGCAGTGGCATAATAACAGAATCACTACAAAATTGATTGCATCGCTCATTCTCAAGCTGCAAATACCAAGATCCCAACCCGTAGGATTAATATCTAGGGTCTGTACTGCGCCGAACAGCCACAGGGCCTGGACAGGTCTAAGCATAGCCTTGCGAGCTAGGTTCACGCTGCAGACGGAAGTTCATAATGCTGCGTCGGCCAGTCGCTGCGATTGCATAGACGCCAAGCTTAGCCCTGAGCGTGAAGATTTAGGCCAGGTTCACAATATAATAGATGTCGCATTGCCTCACAGTGCCGGCCGCGAAGAAGCTAGAAATCCTTGCGGCGCGGCCACGGTGCGATCGTCGGGGCAATGCTACATATTGTGAACCTAGCCTTACAGAGCTTTCCTCAGGCCGAAAAAGAGTCAGGAACTCGACTATCGATCCCAAAAGACAAATTTTACCTTCGTATCAAGTCACAGCATTCCTGGCACAATCTGTACCCTTCCTGGTTCTGAATGGGTTGGCGGAGTAGTCGCCGGCAGTGGGGGCAGGAAAAGCTTTCCTTCACCGGCTCCACTGTAGTAACATCATACCCTGGCATCTTCGGTTAGGCTTGTGAACGGGAGAGCTGGCTTTTATATTATGACGTGGTCCTGACTGGGCCGATTATTCATCCGGAAGAAACAAGAACAGACTAGACCTGGCCGGCTCGCGTGCCCAGACCCCGCCCTCAAAGCGTTTTTCTTGGTTGTGCTGACTCATCATTGTCGAGTGCATGCGCAGAAAAGCCGGTTTTCGTTCGAGGATCCGCGGAGCTGCGTTACACATAACATCATGTGATCTGTGGAACATCGCTTGCAGAGGGCACGGTGGTGCGTCGAGAGGAGGTGCACAACGTAACCCTCAGCACAGAAGAAGTTGCTGTGCAAGTAGTAAAGGTGCTGGCTAACTATGGGGTCATTCATCCGCACCATAAATACCCAATTGAGGCCGGTGGGTTCACAGCATGGCCGACTGGACAATGCAAGCGCCAGCCATGTAGGTTCATGACACGGTCTGTATGTTGTTGTGGTTCAAGTTGTCGTGGTGTTGTTTACTCACAGGACTCCGACTCTCAGGAGACCACGCAGTTAACACAGACAGAGACACACATCATGCACATTGACCTACAAGCAAAAAAGATTGTTTAGGTATTCTAATGAACCAGCCCTGTAGCTGTGTCCGCAAAGGAAGGCCATCATCTCTGGTGTGGGGTTTTTAAAGCACTGGGACACTGCTCACGGCACCCAGCCAGTGCAGATGCCCCACGCGACCACCCAGGCCCCACAGACCAGGTATGTGTGGAGTTCAGTGTGTCTTGGCTGTCTTAGGTTAGGGTTACAGTAGTGCTCTTCCATTGTGTAGTACCCCCCGCACTGAGCGCAGCGCAGTCCGGTGATCACAGCACCCAGCCAGTGCAGATGCCCCACCCGAGCACCCAGGCCCCACTGTGGACCAGGTATGTGTGGAGTTCAGTGTGTCTTGTCTGTCTTAGGTTAGGGTTACAGTAGTGCTCTTCCATTGTGTAGTACCCCCCGCACTGAGCGCAGCGCAGCCGGTGATCACAGCACCCAGCCAGTGCAGATGCCCCACGCGAGCACACAGGCCCCACAGACCAGGTATGTGTTCAATGCTGAGATTGCCTTTGTACCGCACAAGGTGACTTCCAACTTTTCTTCGCTCTCCAGTTTTTCAGCCTTGGACTTGCGCTTAGCAGCACACGGGCACTTCCGAGTTGGGGTTCATTGCCCACAGTAGGAGGAAGATCTGGCCACCCTTCAATCCGTCCAACACCAAACGCATGGAAACAGACATAATGGTCACGCTATGCAGAGAAATTTTTGTGCCGCTATGTCGTGAAGTCCTCCTGGAAAGCAGATACACCACTCGGATTTCCCATATTTCACGGTCGTGGCAAATCTGATTCGGTGTCTCAAAAGACTTGTCGATCCTCTCTCTTGAGGGTGGGGTCTGGGCACGAGACTAGCTCGCACGGTACTACGGTCGCGCTACGTACGTACGTACTGCGCGCAGCTGACCGCACCCCCAATTATTCACAGTCAGGTGACTCAGGAATGTAATCAGTGACGCGCTCGCGTTGTCGGTTGTCTGAGGGTCAGTCTACTGCTCTAAGAGGTCGGTCGAATTTACTAAGCGGTCGCTAGGTCCGTCCGCTTTACTAGGAGGTCGGCCTACCTTACTAAGAGTGACGGACGGGCCCCTCCCGCGAGAAAGAAGATGAGCGCAGAGGCCGTGGACTGACGGCAAGTGTAGTGGCTTACGTCAACCACCACCGCTGCTCCCGTTCTTTCTCCATATTGGCGTACTATTTTTGACACTTACGTAGTTGCGCGCATAGCGCGTCGTTAGTCGTTACCCCCCGCGTTGTCTCCCGTGTAGCTAGCGGAGAGTCATTTGGCTCGCGTAGTTCTGAAGCTGTTAGTACCGCTCATCGGCCGCCTCATCGGCCGCCTCATACTCTGTATAGTGCCAGAATAGCTAGCGGACAGACAGACAGACCGAAAAATCGATCGATGTGGCCGAAGTTACGTCTGACCCACATGCAGACAGGGTGGTGGAGATAGGTTCTGTTGGCCCTGAATTCACGTGAAAGATCATCTTAGTTAAGCAAAGGAGAGTCGCCACCTCAACCATCCCATCACTTGCATGAGTATATAAGTTTGTTGCCTTTTTTGGTAAATCATGTCAGCAAGACATTTGTCGAAGGTAGTCTTACCTCTGAGAAATCCGTAAACCTTTTTTCTGCTACAACCAGCGGGGCATATAGAAACTACAATGGCAATGATCATGCTGCATTCAACATCCATGATTAGCTGGCCATTTACATTCGATATTTTGTGTCTCTAGGCAGAGGTCTGTTGAACAGTTCAAAGAATGAATTCGGGTATAATATTATGAAAAGCACTAAAGTGCAAACCCTCGGCGAACTGCGCATGTGCGGTACCACTAATTGACGGGCTGGGCTTTTTATGCCTTTTCTCGTGGTATCCCGCTAGTAGCTCGCGGAGAGTCTGGCACGGGCTAGCTACAGTAGTAAATAGCATGCGGGAGTCGATACATGCCCTTCGTTGTGACTTGTTGCTTGTTGTGCCTTCAAGACACAGAGCGAACGGACGCGGCCTGTGCTAATTTACATATTGGCTTGTTCACTTGGTTTTCACGCCATAACTTTAGTTTTACGAATTAAAATCAACCCAGTGTAGCACTGAACCCGATCATATCGCTATTTACCTGATTTCGTGCGCGCGGTGGCAGAAAACGTGGTAACACACAGACGGACAGACAGACTGACAGACACACTTACGGGACAACTACCGTAACCCTCGCTGCGCATGCGCGCCGAGGGTTAATTAAATAAAACTTACAATGAAAAGCGTGATCGTTTCCAAAACCCCTTGCACAGATGTCCACGGTGGACATGTTAGTTACCACGCTCTGAATCCAAGGCTAGGTGTTTAGTGAAATTGTTTAGGCATGTGTGTCCACGGTGTAAGTGTTGGTTAGCTACTCTCTGCTCTCATTATGATCGTGCTTGTAATTGCTCACTAATAATAATTATTGTGTCAAAAAATGATTATGATGTGTACAATCTCACCACAGTCATACACAATAAGTAGCTAACCACAATCAGTTTTTAACAAAAATAGCCACAAAAAGAAGTATAAATACTTGAACTGCAACATAGCCACCAAGGAGGCTGATTACAATATTAAAGAACAGGAAAGCATTAGCTTCAGTCGTTCCACAATTCTCATTAATACCAGAAAAAACTGCATCAATAAAGGTATTAATTATTCCAACGACGGTACTGCCGGCCGCTAAAATACCAACAAAAATTTTTACTGCTGAGTAGCCATCACATAGTAGTAAAAGACCTGCTATTCCCAGTAAGATCAGATAGTAGTAAAAGAGAGCACCAACTAGAATTGACAATACACCAATGATGAAATTGCCTTGCTCAATATCATCACTTTCACTAGAGCAACCGAATATGTCATCATCCCTTTGCAAGAACCAGGCACCTGCCAATAAAAAAAAGCATATAATAGCTGTTGTAATGAAAAGGAAACCCTCGGCGCACTGCGCATGTGCGGTACCGCCAATTGATGGGTTGGGTCAAGAGTATGCGTGCAACCATGAATACCCAAACCATTGCGCTCGAGTTGATGGTCGCCGCTAGAACGCGATGTAGACGTAACGCTCGACGTCTTGGACGTTACAAACGATATTCCATATCGCGCTGTCCATCATGAGAATTTGACCTACGTACGTGCACTGCCCAAAAAACGGAATAATATCCTTGGAGGTTGAAAAAGAACGAGCACTGTGCATGCAGCAGTGAGCAGGGGGGGATCGAGGCACTCTCGCGCTTGAGCAAAATTGTGAGCGCCAAACCTAGTGCCAGTCTGCACCCAGAACAACAATTCCAGCCACCAGCTTGCGCAGGGGGTGGTTGACTTGAGCCCTTCCTTTGAAATGGCTGAACAAAATACTCGCCGACTATATATTTTCCACTGCTGACTTGACGCGCTCGACACAGTCACACAGATTTCTGCACAGTCTTGTAACAGATACTTACCCAGGCCAATATCTATGGCAGCTAGTAGTGCTCCAACAACATCTGCGATTATTGTCCCAACAATAAAAATTACTGCATTTCCTTCGCCCTGTAGGGAGAAGGGGGTCAGGTTACAATGTGTGGCGCTAAAAGACGAATACGTGAAAGGAACTCCAACCAAACACAAAGTGGATGGTTACGTAGCTATAGCGACAAGCGGCATAAAGGTAAAGGAAGCTACGTAGCTATCTTTGAATAAACTTACGTACCATGCTGATGTCTTTGACTTCAACACAAAATTTTAGACTGCCTTCGCAAATACACTAATAGGCGAGCGAAGCGAGCCTACCTAGTCGTTTCAATTCAGGAATTGTGCAGTCTGGCGCTGTCACGCCGTGTTTTACCTATAATATACGTGATGCGCAAAAAATTACCGCTCGCGCTCGCTCGCCAACAATGCGTTGCAGTATAGATACCGATCAGGCGATGATAATTATTGCTACTGATGCTGTTGGCTGAGTCAATAATTGTGGCACTTCGCCATTATTGGGCACCTCCGTTCAGCGGGAGGATACATTTCTTGGGCTGCTCTCGGCTACTAATGAACACAACTATTGTCACCCGAATTTGTAGTTTCCAAGTGTATTCTGCTTTTGCTGTGTTTTGAACCTTATTTTGAGACAGAATCTGACTTGAGACATTGATGCTTCAACCCTTAGATTGGTATCACGTTGTGCCATTTCTGTGAGCCTGTCAGGTCACGGTTTGCACGCGGAAAGGGCGATTATGCGGAACTCATAAAACACACCAATCAGTATAGTTTTTCCAGGAATAGTTTTCATAGTATGTCAGCTTTAATTTTTTGCCTTTTGCATCTCCCATATCACGCTTGGTTGATCATGATAACAGCTAGAAAGCAAGTCCACTATAGAGAAATGGTAACGTCGCTTCACACGTACGTAACTAGTACTGGCGTATATACGTATAGTTACACGCACGGGAAGGAAATAGCCAAGCGTCAACGATACCTGTACTAATAATAGTTGCAGACCAATCAACGACGTGGAGTGTAATTTTTAGCAGTGTGGTTACGAGACTCCTGAGGAGCGCCGTAATCTTGTCGCCTGGGCTGGCGGCTGCCATTGGAAAGAGGAGGGTTATTATAGTGCATTACAGCCATGTCTGAGCGTTTTTGAATATCCCTTTTGGTCAGAAATAATGTTGTTACAAAACGTGAAGAAAACGCGCACAATTGTGAACTCGTATAAACCGCCCACGCATCCTCAGAAGTGGTCAGTCGGCACTTGGATGTGGTGGTCGGAGCTTTGATGCTGCTTTCATCTACCCTTTCAGTACAGTAAAAAAAAGCAAAAGGTCCGGATTGAGTGAGACATGTCATAAAATGTCTCAAAGGCAGGCACAAAGGCTGTGCGTAGGTCTGTGAAACGGCAGAAAGCCACGGCGCACGTGCGAAGGGGGATTTGGGCAGAATTACGCATGTTGCTGAAAAAACGCCGATGGGGCGCAGAAGCCGAATTCGTGGCTGAAAGACACCCGGCCATTTATGTTTCTTCCGCACACTATACACACGTCACGTGATGTCGACCACCCAGCGCAGCCTAGCCGTGCACGGCGATGCGTCCAGACAAGCGAGTTCCAGCCCTGGGCCCTTGGGCCATGCTAACCTGCTTCCAAATATCTGTAGGCAATTCAAGTGACAGTTGCTCGCATTCTCTAGTCTAATCACCAGCTCCTCCACGCCTGTGGTGGAGTGCATTATAGCTTGTTAGACATTGGAAGGGATCAATTCATGGTCAATTCATGGTTTGCATCTTGTACCTCAAGCCATTAGACAAACCATTATTAATTATTAATATTCTTTGTGCTATACCAGCGTTAAATACTCCCAGTGTCAGATTACACTGGTCTAAGTGGTGAGTTAGGGTGTCTGGGAAGTAGCCAAGACACCAGTATAATTATCTGCATGTGCACATTTATGTCCTATATTATAGTAGTTCTGCCAATTATTGCTTGGGGTGTGTGGTCGATTGCCAAAGTACTAATTCCTCGTGTATACTACTGTGTACTTAGCCTATAGAGAACAATCATTGTCGATCACAATCACATGGTGCTTTATACTTACTGCATGTGCACTGCACGCAGAGTTTACTTTAGATTATTCAATAATTATAGACAAATGGTAAATCAGGAGAATATTTACTGTAAACCATGTTATAAAACACTTACATGAATCCAGCATTATGCATAATTACACATTTACCAGTTAAAGAAAAGGGAAGTGTCATTTGGGAATTTGTAGTGAAAGCTAAATGATACTTTACAGTTCAAACACTACGTGATCAGTGGCCTCACCAACTTTCGACCCCACAAAGCTGCCCAGTATTCCTCCAACAACCCCTCCAATAAATGTCCCCACCACTGGAAACACAGCTGTTCCAACAGCAGCTCCAACGGCTCCCCCAGCCCATGAGCCACCAGAAGACCCCACATCACTCATGACCTGGCGACGAAACTGCCTTTTACTAATTTCCTCCCGACTGAACTGGTTATATGACTGTTGCAATCTATAAGATAGAAACACCCCTTCCACAAATACCCCAAAAACAACTCCTGATTTGGCACCATTCTTGACTCCATTGACAATCTTAGCTGCTGTTGATACAGACTTTGATCCTTCCTTCACGAGTTGTTTAGTTCCTTCTCTGGTGGCTTGCTTTACTCCTTCTCTGGCGGCACGCTTTACTCCTTCTCTGGCGGCACGCTTTGCTCCTTCTCTGGTGGCACGCTTTACTCCCTCTCTGGCGGCATGCTTTGCTCCTTCTCTGGCGGCATGCTTTGCTCCTTCTCTGGCGGCTTGCTTTGCTCCTTCTCTGGCGGCATGCTTTGTCCCTTCTCTGGCGGCTTGCTTCACTCCTTCTCTGGCGGCATGCTTTACTCCTTCTCTGGCGGCATGCTTTGTCCCTTCTCTGGCGGCTTGCTTCACTCCTTCTCTGGCGGCATGCTTTACTCCTTCTCTGGCGGCTTGCTTAACTCCTTCTCTGGCGGCTTGCTTTACTCCTTCTCTGGCGGCTTGCTTTACTCCTTCTCTGGCCGCTTGCTTAACTCCTTCTCTGGCCGCTTGCTTAACTCCTTCTCTGGCGGCTTGCTTAACTCCTTCTCTTGCGGCTTGCTTTACTCCTTCTCTGGCGGCTTGCTTGACTCCTTCTCTGGCGGCTTGCTTTACCCCTTCTCTGACAGCTTGCTTTACTCCTTCTCTGGCAGCTTGCTTTACTCCTTCTTTGGCGGCTTGCTTTATTCCTTCTCTGGCGGCTTGCTTTACTCCTTCTTTGGCAGCTTGCTTTACTCCTTCTTTGGCGGCTTGCTTTATTCCTTCTCTGGCCGCTTGCTTTACTCCTTCTCTGGCCGCTTGCTTAACTCCTTCTCTGGCGGCTTGCTTTACTCCTTGTCTGGCGGCTTGCTTTACCCCTTCTCTGGCAGCTTGCTTTACTCCTTCTCTGGCAACTTGCTTTACTCCTTCTTTGGCGGCTTGCTTTATTCCTTCTCTGGCGGCTTGCTTTACTCCTTCTTTGGCAGCTTGCTTTACTCCTTCTTTGGCAGCTTGCTTTATTCCTTCTCTGGCAGCTTGCTTTACTCCTTCTCTGGCCGCTTGCTTAACTCCTTGTCTGGCGGCTTGCTTTACTCCTTGTCTGGCGGCTTGCTTTACTCCTTCTCTGGCAGCTTGCTTTACTCCTTCTTTGGCGGCTTGCTTTATTCCTTCTCTGGCGGCTTGCTTCACTCCTTCTCTGGCAGCTTGCTTTACTCCTTCTTTGGCGGCTTGCTTTACTCCTTCTCTGGCAGCTTGCTTTACTCCTTCTTTGGCGGCTTGCTTTATTCCTTCTCTGGCAGCTTGCTTTACTCCTTCTCTGGCGGCTTGCTTTAGTCCTTCTCTGGCGGCTTGCTTCACTCCTTCTCTGGCAGCTTGCTTTACTCCTTCTCTGGCGGCTTGCTTTACTCCTTCTCTGGCGGCTTGCTTCACTCCTTCTCTGGCAGCTTGCTTTACTCCTTCTCTGGCGGCTTGCTTTACTCCTTCTCTGGCTGCTTGCTTCACTCCTTCTCTGGCGGCTTGCTTTACTCCAACTTTAACAGTTTCTTCTGTGGCCTTGGACATTCCTAACATCAACTGTTTTTGAACCAAATTTAGAAGTTGGCTTCCTTCTTTCGTGCCTGCTGCTGCCAGCCCACCACTAATTAGATGTTTCTTAATGTGCCCCTGCAGATTAGTAATCTGGTTGCTTACTCGTTCCTCCATTAAAGCACCGGTTGCAAAATGCTCAGAGTTGAACCGGAAAAGATTAAACTTTGGGTTGTCTCTCAACAACACCAACGCACGCTGTAAAGTTAACACTTTGTTTTCTTGCTTGACAATGGTGAAACTGGTAGAGTTCATAACAGCTCTCAACAAATTAATAGGGATCTCTCTCAGGCGTACATTGCCAGATTCAAACAAAGCTGACACATCAAATACAGGCTGCGCATGCTCATTGGCAAAGCAAATAACTCTCCCAGCACCGGGATCAGTGTTGCTGACAATGGCATATGACAGCCATCCCAACGAAGAATCTAAAACAATAACGTCACCGTTCTCGAGGGTATGAAAAGGATGATCGTAAATGAGCTGATGCCAGGTTGGAAGGGGTTTGGGAACATATTGCAAGACATAAACCAAATGTATGACCTTGACGTCCTTTGGAAGACCAGTACACCCTAAATTACACAGTGGGATGTTAAGGAAATACTCGTATAAGATTTGAAAGTTTGCTTCCTCCAGCTGAGCATTGACTGTGAGGAGGAAATCAAGAAAAAAAAGTTGGATAGAGCTGAACTGAAACAAGGGGTGGCAGGCATGCTATAATATGCATCCTCACCGAGCAAAGTGGTTCTGCAGAACCAACACAACACAACGAAGCAAGCAATCTTTCTAGACCAGCTTTTCATCTCTAGGCAGGATAAACACGACAATTCTACGATACTCCAGTAAGCAAAGTCAGCTTGCGGTGGCGACCTTCTTCGCGTCAGCTAGGCAGCTGGGCTTGGGGTATCATTGCCCCTCAAAAGAAGTAACTACCTGCGAACACTATTCCACTGTCACCAAACTACCTGCGAACACTATTCCACTGTCACCACACTATATACGCGGGGCAATCCCAGGGAGAGTCCCTTGATCGCGCAAGCTCGAGCGCTCACCTCTATAGCCTGCGGTACGCATGCGCGTTACTCTTACGGGTAAAGGTCAAAGGTTACCAACTACAACAATGGCTAGGGTGAAGATCGGTTTGTGGACGCGGTGTATACGGGCTCCGTCGGTCCGTGGAGCCCTCAGCAGAAGTAGTCCTCCGTGGATGAGAGTAAGTAACCTTAACTACACGCTTTGAATCAACAGGTGTTTATTTCAGGACCCTGTGGCTTATTTTGAGTGACCTATCAGTCCGCCTAGGTTAGCTTCTGCCCTGCTTGAATGCTGCGTAAATATCCTTTTATAGTACCATCCCTCTGTATTCTTTACATTTAATGTATGCACACTGTTAGACTGGTGCAGTTATACTAATCATCTCTACTGTGTGTGTATTACCTACAGGCAGGGGCTGTGCTGGCACAGTCTACTCGCCATGTCTCCCTACATGAGCACCACAGCATGGAGCTGATGGGCAGCTTTGGAATCTCGGTACCTTATGGAGAGGTAGCGGTCACTGCTGATCAGGCCAAGGACATCACACACAGACTTGGTAGACACTCACTCACACACACTGTATTATTGTTGCATCTTCTTCCATCCTGAAGTAATTAGCATACCTACCTCTGACTTACTTATGTTTACCACTAGTAACTCCTGGCCTAAAAGAGACATCTAGTTCTGCAACAAGTGTGGATTTTTCTGTATATAAGACTCAAAAAGGGTTACTTTTCTTGTAGTGGGTGTGCTATAGTAATCTTTCACTCTCAACTTTGTAACCTCCATGGACAAGGGGACAACCTGAGACAAGTATATATTATACGCCATGATTGCAAGTCCTCACGGAGGGGTCAATATTGAGGAGATTGCTAGGACCAACCCCTCAGCCATTCTCAAAGAACCTGTCGACATTATAGACGGTTAGTTATCCTTGGCACACATACGGCATCTACAATGACCTTTCAATATTGCTATATGTTATTTTGACATGTACACATTGTTGGTGAGTGTACACTAGTCGTCTGATTGCGGGAATTGTTGTGATGGACACTGCACATACCTTAGGTGCACGCGCAAAACAAATTGAGCACTGTTATAAATATAACAAACTCCCTTCGTGCCGGCTCGCTAAAAATGTGTGGCTAGTTAACTTGCAGGGTCTTCCCCATTTAGGTGCCTACAGTAATCATTACTACTTGCCCGGGTTGGGGATGTAGTTAAGCCCTGTTGTGTAGGAACAGTATACCTGTATATCAATTTATTGAGCAACAGTAAAATACTGTTGCCAAGTATATGGACATGGTTTTATACTGTTTAATATCATAATGTGCAACCTGTTCAGGTATTCAGAAGGAGCAGGTGGAGAAGATGGTCAACTTCCTTGGTATCCCTCCTGAGACGTTTGACGCTGTAAGTAGTGCATATTGTACCTTAAATTAAACCCATTGCCAAGTGTACTACATGTGTCATCAACGAGGTAGAAAGGCATGGGGGAAAGCCACTACACCCAGGACAGCTCTTCAAAACAATAACTTCCCTGGGTGGGATTCGAACCCACAACTCTAGGCGAGCGCTCTACCAACTGAGCGCCAGCAAAACTTTGACAGTGTGTATTGTTGTACACCACATACGTACACTTAGAGCAACTCACGTGTGTGAAGTTGATGCACACATCCTACGTTTAAAAAATCGGCTTTACTCCTACTATGTGTACATAAGTATTATCTGTGTGCTGCATGCACAGGCTGTGGATCAGATCACAAAGCTCTACCAGATGTTTATTGAGAGAGAGTGCACCGCTCTTGAGATTAACCCTCTGGCCACTGACTCTCAGAACAGATGTAAGCAGTATGTACAAGTAAGACTTGTGTAGCCTTGCACCAAGGCTCTCGAGGAGAGGGAAGGATTTAACCTTGTACATCTGCTGTTTCTGCGTCATTGCAGTAGTCACAGATTCAGAACAGCTTTTCTGCCCATGTCAGACTCTCTGCGAGCTACTAGCGGGACACCATGAGTATACGCATACTAATACAAGCCCAGCCCATCAATTAGCGGTACCGCAAATGCATGCGCAGTTCGCCGAGGGTTTGCACTTCCATTGATTTAGAGATGTGACTCTTATTCGGAGGTAGTATAATGATAGTATGGGGCAAAACCAAGTGCCCTCTATGGAGAGGTGTTCTTTATTTGGAGGGGTCCCTTTTCAGAGGTAGTGTTGTTGTACACACAGCCTGTTGCTTGGGGAGAACGAAAACATTAACACAAGTAGGTTGACGGCTTACACGAGGCAGCCAATATTACGTAATAGTGGGAGACAAAATCTTTCCTGGCTGAAACCATGGGTACATGCACGCATATACGGTTACATAATCCACTGTATGTGAATTCATAGTGTTTGCGCCTTAAGAGTTCCTTGTTTCGTTTCTCCCCACACCTAAACTGCCACCCCGTCCCAACAGTACTGTGTATGGATGCAAAGATAAACTTTGACGACAACTCGGAGTACCGCCAGAAGGAGGTGTTCGGTCTGAGGGACTGGTCTCAGGAAGATCCTCGCGACGTGGAGGCCGCCAAGTCTGGCATCACCTACATCGGCCTCGACGGAAGCATCGGCTGCTTAGGTATACAATAAGTGTTTTATAGGCAGGGCCTCTCCTATTATGTACTGTAGTACAAGGTAGTATATGAGGATTGGTGTGGTCCTTACCTCCATGTTTCAAACACCTTCTCCGCCTCCATTTTTCACAGTAACTCCAGAGGGTGAATTATGCTTCAGTTGCATAGTGTCAATGTGTTTAAGATGACTGGTTGTCTTGTCTTTCTCCCAATGTGCTTCCACAAATTAATAATTGTAGGCCACCAGTTTAAGATACACAATGATTACAATACTTTTCCAGCTTACATAGTAGTCGGAATTATGGATCTAGAATCAAGACTGAGAACTTGTTATCATGTTGAGTGTTGTTTGTGTAGTGAACGGAGCAGGTTTGGCAATGGCCACCATGGACATCATCAAGCTGTATGGAGGAGAGCCAGCCAACTTCCTGGACATAGGGGGAGGGGCCAGTGCGAAGGAGGTCATGGACGGCTTTCAGATCTTCCACAGTGACCACAATGTGAGGACACATGTCTCCCTCGTAAACCCAATTGCGTTATTCTCATGAAGTATATATATGTCACACTTGTAATTGGGATTTAATTTTGCAGCATATTTTGTGCATTCCCACACAACACATGAAACTAATGCATTAGCTATATATGTACTTTACATGATTCTAGCTGCAAACATGTTCATAGAGTAAGGTTTGTCTTGGGACTACAGTATGTGAATGTTCTAATACCACAACACTCTTTCCCAGGTGAATGCAGTGTTTGTGAACATATTTGGGGGCATAGTTCGATGTGATGAGATAGCCAGAGGCATCATAGCGGCGGCACAAGAGATCAACATTACTGTCCCCATTGTCGTCCGGCTACAAGGTCCCTCGCTATAATATGTGTTCTGCATTGGAAAGGCAGTGCGAGCTAATTGCTCTCTAGCCAATGCTGCATCACTTAAAGGGAATGTGAAAGTGTATAATATACGTAAGAGCTACAATTTAGACTAAAAGCAGAAATTAATTCTATTACTGGGCAGTATTGATCTTAACTAAATTTATCCCTGATGTACTGCCATCAGATTGAAAGAAAAGATGCACTTGAAGTTGGCTTGGCTCAAATATGTCATAATTTTTACTGGAGGAATGATAAGTCCTGCTTTGAGACCTGTACTTAGTTTAACATGTCTTGTCTAAAGTGACACAGTGTTACCACTGCAGGGAACAGACAGAAGAAGGCCAAGGCTATGATTGAGGCCAGTGGACTCAAGATGATCGCTGTGGAGGACTTTGACCTCGCTGCCAGAACGGTAACTTGATATCTCTATATGCCATAAACCTACTTTCAATAACTCTGAATTGTCAGCATTTTAACTCGCAGTGCGTGGAAAGTGTAGTAAGTGCACGTATAGAAACAAGACAATAACTGTGCAATTTACTTAGCAATAAATAGCCACAAATATACTGACCAAGTACTGTAACCCTCGCTGCGCATTCGCACAGAGGGTTAATTTTTTTAAAAACACACATATTGTACTACTATGTCTCCATGTGTCAGGTGGTGAACGTATCAAAGATATGTGAGCTGGCTCGCAGTGTAGACATTGGCGTTGACTTCTCCTCACATCAGTGAAAAACATGTACCTCTACTGGTATATACTACCACTGTATGAACATTTCACTAGTGCATCTCATACAAATTATAGTCTCTTATTATTATCATCTTCTTATGTACAGTTACCAATGCCCAACTAGTTTATTTTCAGGTGGAAAATGTGGGGGTGTGTAATCAGAACCTATTACTTAAATAGCTGCATAAAACGTTGTCTTTAAAAAAACGAAAGCAAATTGTGACCTTTATCATTGGCATTTAAACAACATAATACAATTGCAACAAAACAAGGCATGTATGTAACAAAAGTGAGGTTTATAAGTAGCGAAACAAGAACATGCACGACAATTATGCTACACACTACCATACAACGACTGTTGAATGTTGTGTACTTTGGGACACTTTGTTAAAAACTTACAAAACAACCTTTTCAGAAAATGTAAAACTTTGAAAGTGAAGTAAACTGTGGGAATAGGTGTGGTGAAACAAACAATAACCAACTTTACTGCATTGCCATAATAAGAATTTTGGATAAGCCCAATGAGAAACAAGAGAAGCGAGGAGAGCATAACAATATCCAACTTGTTATATAACCTGTAGGGTGGCTTATAAGGTTGTACTAGTACAATGACACCAATGACAGCAACGCAGAGAACAATACATCCTGTGTAAAAGCTGAGCCCTTTAAAGATAATGTACATGAAGTAGGTTAGAATTCGGAGGGCAGGATACACAACTGCAAAGTACCTGCACTCCCACCCTCCATCCGACCTGTCACGATAGTATCCTTGGAAACACTCCATGAACATTCTCAGACCTGGGCTGTTCAAGTGACACTTGTTGAGGAAGACTTGGAACCAATTCATTGGGTAGAGTATCAGGAGAATGAGAGGTATAATGAGTCCCACAAGAACCACAATAGAAATGATGGCGTAGGGCACATGTCGGTGACTCATAAACCCTACTGTAGGATTGTTAAAGAGATATGTACCAACAGATTTGCCATGCACGTTGTAAGCATTGCTACTGACTAGTAAATCGATGGATGTGTTGAGAAACTTTATGTAAGACAGCAGAAGGAATGTTACGAATGCATCGATGATGGAATGCTTTGCGTTCCACTGCTGTCTGATTCTTGCGGAACACCAGAGGAATGGTCTCCACAGCCTCACAACTAGCCTCCATCCTCTGTCATGAGCTGTCACAAGTACATA
The DNA here is from genome assembly GCA_030341885.1 of Geodia barretti. Lineage (NCBI taxonomy): Eukaryota > Metazoa > Porifera > Demospongiae > Tetractinellida > Geodiidae > Geodia > Geodia barretti. Next base: position 18,276 of record CASHTH010000374.1, read on the forward strand.
GAAACACACCAGCAGGAAGAGAGGATAGGCAGCCACTAGCAGATCTAGAGCAATCAAATTCATCACATCCAGTTGCAAGCATATGGGATGAATAACCAAACGAAAAAAGTCAAGATTCCATATGCCATACAACGTTCCAAAGATTTGAACAAAGAGCCTCAATTTTGGGTAAACCAGTGCATATTGCCAGATGAACCTTAGAGCAAAGGGCAGGGAGAGTAATTGGCAGCAGAGGACTGGAACATTCATAGCAGGAGAGGTGACACTGATATGAAATACCACCACAACAACGAGAAAGAGAGTGAGAGGGGACATAGGCAATGCAAATGTACTTTATAACTTCAATCCTTATGTTCGATGGACATGGATAGCACTTCATGTCATACGTATAAGCATGTATTGATGTGCTACGTTTGCACTGACCGCACAGTCTTCCGTGGCGGTTGAGAAAACCACAAGTGTTGCTGTCCTGTTTAGGGAGAGTTGGAAATACTTTGTTGTAGTTACCGAGTGGACCGAGGAGCCTTTCTCTCTGGACATCTTCAGCTAGGCAGTGTCCCACCACGCTCTCATTACCATCCGAGGTCAGACAGTAGTCCGCCAGGACACCAACTAGATCTGATGTATCATTGCAGACTACCACGTCATTCAGACTACTGCCGCATACACAGCGGCCCTCTGCAGATAGATAGTGCCACGTGGGGCAGTCTCTCTCTGCACTTGCAACAGAAAGAAGTAAAAAGGTAATGACAAGATTATACATCGTGCAGCAATCCGGTGGACGCGGTGGCTGCTATACTTTTACCAGAGCTTCTGCATACGCTGGGCCGGATGCTTTTTGCGAACTTACTCCGCGGAATGCCCACGCGCTGCGCATGCGCGCCTGGGGCGGTGCGGTCGCGCGCACACCAGCCGGTATTCTTCCGGCAACACACCGACCGGTCCCAGTTGAGACGGACATCTCAGCTGCATCGCACCGTAATGGCAACCGTCGTGTTGTTTTATAGCGTGGGGCTCTGCCTGCTTTTTACCTGCACGTCGCAAGGTAGAGATTAGAGCTAGCTATAGCTAGTAATTTGCCGACACGTGCCACAGGAGAGCTGCTAGTGTTCCCAGAGGGAGAGGTACACAGTATTCTCTGTACAGCACCTGATGAAGACCACTTTGAGATCAACTGGGGAACTGGTGATGGAGGGAAAATTGGGAATGAAGGCCCTTTTACTGTGGGAGATGAAGAGCCAGGTACCAATGGGACAAAGGGAAAACGTGTGATGTTCACTGCATCACCAGAAGTTAACCAAACAACTCTCAGATGTGTTGTTGTCAATTTTCGTCCAAATAGTTACTCCCCTCAACCACTTGATTTCACAATCATCATCCAAGGTTTGCTTTTCAAAAAATTATGGATAATGGTAATAGTAACAACACTCAATCAATAGGCCCTCTTCCAGCTCCTGATGTGGAGTACACAAAGGGAGACAGGTCCATACTGTTCAGCTGGAGTCCTCCGTTCTCTCACAATATCACTGATGTGGAACCTGACATCTCCCACTATCTAGTGTATGTTTATGGAAATGATCTTCCTGAATACACGGTGAACACAATAAAGACAAGATACATTTTGCACAATGGAAACTGTGGAATCAACAAGTACCAAGTGGCAATAGCAGCAGTGAATGTAGTTGGTGTGGGAAAGAAATATGCCAGTCCGTACTTTAGCATGGAAGGTATAGATATGAATTGCAAATTGCCGTATAGCTAATAGTTAGCCATTTATCCATTATCTCACTGTAGTACTAAGGAGTGTTTCAAACTTTAAAACTGATCTAAGTGGAGATTTTCCAGTTTTAAAGCTCCAGGTACGTATACCTTACTTAGTAAAGGGGCTTTTAGTCGGTTGTCATACTTAACATTTCTCTCTACAGCTACACAGCAACTGTCTGGACGACGTCATATATCATGTTGAGCTCGTCCCAACCTATTCGTCTGGTCCCTCACTTAACCTGCTGAGCAATACCACGCAATTCGGGCAAACGCTGCTTACCCTGTCATCAGAACAGGTTACATTCAATGAATACTACAAAGCCACTGTGAGAATTCAAGGTTTTCCTATGTTTCAGCATCACCTCACCTGCAGTATGTTCGCATTATAAAAAAACTTTGATGTCACATACTCTATACATTTTAGGTACATTTGATGTACAGAGTGTGACCATCAAGGAATACAGTGGATATGTGCACATCACGTGTCACTTTGCAGTTGGCTCAAAACTCAAAGAGTGTAAGATTGTCTTGAGATCTCACGAGGCGATGAACCAAGGCAGGGACTCTCGTCATGTCTACACTGCCAGTAGAATAGCTGGGAGTCTAGAGGCAGCCACTGTGATAGTTTTACCAAATGGAAATTATACGGTTGATGTGTTTGATAATGAAACGGAATATCCAGCTTACTCTACAGAGTTGACCATATCTTATGCCCAACTAAGGGATAAAACAGGTAAATACAAATTTCCTTGCTCAAAAACTCCCAACACAAAACAAGTTCACATATATGGATAACCATGTAAACACAACAATGGCTATGGGATGTTTGACGCTGTATTATATAGGACATCTGTTCGCCCATTGCTGTATCACGTCATTCACGTATCATGCATTTAAATTTTCTGTACGTAAATTTAGAGAGAGAGTAGAGATTTCAGTAATGGCGCACTCAAAGCCACTCGAGGAAGAACTCTAACAACGTCCTTTTGCATTTTATAAACCTCCCCGTATATGTAACTGCAGATACCAATGAAACAATGGAAGAGATGAGTGACTGTAAGTTCACACGAAGTGCTTCTTTCAGTAATGTATTAGTGTTCCTGCCTGTTTGATGTGTTAGGTCAGTTCAACTGCTCTTTATCAGTTGGTATAGCTGTGGGACTGACTGTACTGTCTATGGTCATCATTGTTTTTACTACTTTGGTGTTGCTGCTCATCTCGAAAAAGTAATGCAGGTGTCCGCATTGCATGTGCTTGCTTTGTATAGAAAAGCTTGCTAGTTCTCGTAACTTTCAATGTTTCACTCCTTAACAAAAACATCCATTGTTTTTTCTCCAAGGCTTAGCAAACACAAACATGATGAATCAGCAGAGAAGCAGCATAAATACATCATGGATGACAACCCAGTGTATATGATCCATACGAAGGGACCACATATAAACAACACCTCTAACACGCATGAATATGATACTGTGGAATCAGTAACCTCTCTCTGAGCCTAGCATCTATGTTTGTTATCGCATCACCCTGTATAAAAACTGATTTCATGCCTGTCTCATCTATGTAAACAGTCTTCATTGGTATAGAGTCACTCTGATATTGACTGCTAAATTATCTCCATCTTAACATCAGAAGCATTAAAATGTTCACTACCTACTTGTACTGCTAACCGTTGGATGGGGATTTACATCATGCCACTTCAGCTATAATAGGTTGCTAGCAATGGATGGCCGGCAATGCCTTGGAGTCTATAGAGTATGAGAGCCAAAAGGGTTGAGTGATAGTAGAAATGTTTGTTCAGTAGCAAGGAAAAGCGCTAAAGTGCAAACCCTCGGCGAACTGGGCATGACACGGGCTAGCTATTACTACACACTATAATAATAGTAGCTATAGATAGCATGCGGGAGGTTAGTTGTGACTTTTTGTGCCTCCAAGGAACACAGAGCAAGGGGACCCGGTCCTGTGCTAACTTGTCTTGTTCACTTGCATTTTACGCCATAACTTTTTAACGCAGTAGTTATACGAAAGTAGCCTTTTGAAGCCAGCGTGTAGATAGCGACGATATGTTGTCTCGTTGCGCGTAGTCATAGTAACAAACGGACGGACATGCCATGCGCGCCCGCCCAGGGGGGTTAGCGCACTGCGCGGAGATGGGCTACGTTTGTGCGCATTGCCGAGACGACTCGACTATAAAAGGGAAGGAGCTTGGAGCTACTACTCATCTTGCCGCTAAAAGTACTCACAATTCACGAATTCATGGCGAAAGCAATATACACGCTTGTATTTTCTGCCATATCGCTGGCCCATATCCTGCACGGTATAAATTATACATAGCTAGTCCGTCAGTCACTCTTCATGTAGACGATTCATTCTTACAGGAGAGCAGCTAGTATTCCCAGAGGGAGAGGAACACAGTATTCTCTGTACAGCACCTGATGAAGACAACTTTGCAATCAACTGGGGAACTGGTGGAGGAATAATTGGGAATGAAGGCCCTTTTACTGTGGGAGACGAAGAGCCAGCTACCAACGGGACAAAGGGAAGAAGAGTAATATTCAATGCATCACTGGAAGTTAACCAAACAACTCTCAGATGTGTTGTCGTCAACTTTCGTCCAAATAGTGACTCCCCTGAACCACTTGATTTCACAATCATCATCCAAGGTTTGCTTTTCAAAAAATTATGGATAATGGTAATAGTAACAACACTCAATCAATAGGCCCTCTACCGGCTCCTGGTGTGGACTATACAATCAGAGAAGATGGGTCCATACAGTTCAGCTGGAGTCCTCCGTTCTCTCACAACATCACTGATGTGGAGCCAGACATCTCCCACTATCTAGTGACCATTATCAACATGGAGGACCATCACTCTGTGCTCACTGTCAACACAACAGACACTGAGTACCTCCTCCAGTCACAAGACTGCCAGCTATCTGACTACCAAGTGGAGATAGCAGCAGTCAATGTTGTTGGTGTGGGAGACAAGTATACCAGACCACCACTGACTCTGGATGGTATGAACAAGTATCTTACGTATTTTGTGGCTGCTTATAACTTTCAGTGTTTTACACAGTAGTGACAGTGTCTAACACTGCCACGGTCACTTTTGGTGGGAAAACTCCTGAAATAACCTTCCAGGTATAGCTAACTCGGTATAATTATTATGCACAACTAACTGTGGGCTCATGATCCAGTTGCAGTTTAGAAGAAACTGTAACAAGGAGACGAGCTTTGACCTCGATCTCATGCCAACCTTTACCCAACAACTGATCAGCATTTCAGTTACAAGTCAACAGTTCCAGCCGACTTTGACTCTCCAGTCAGGCGATATTCAATTGAATGAACTGTATGATGTCACTCTGACAGTGGATGGAACCTCCACATTTGAGCTGAGCTTGAGTAAGTATGAATAATCTTTGTTTGTAAAAGGGGGAACTCCCCTATGATACAATTTCCTGTTTGTTGCACTTGTGTGTATTGAGGGATTTTTCTTGCTTTCATCATCCTGCAAGCTCAGCTGCACTGTATATATGATAATCTGCTTACAGGTACATTTGACGTCCAGAATGTGGAGGTCAGACTGACAAACACTGAATACGAGATAACATGCTACTTTGCTAGTGGGTCAGAGGCCAGGGTTGTTAGGATAGTCCTGATCAATGATGAGGGGAAGGAAGGGAAGAGTGCAATGCACAAAGACTGGAGGGGGTTGGAGAAGCTGTGATAAAGGCAACACTACCAGCAGGAGAGTATTCACTACTGGTCTATGATGATGACGATGACTCTATGGGTCAAGAGAACCCTGCATACCACACATTGGTATCTTCAACTTCCTCAGACTTCCACAACATGGGTATGATTTCATGTTAGCCAATTTTTCTATGCATTATGTCCTGGGTTTTTTATATGCAGGCTGCTTTCCGAAAGCCTCAGATCTTGAGTCATCAGCAGGCCCAGCAGGCAACAGTGAAAATGGTATGTTCATTCTTAGGGACAGTTTATTTCATGCTTCATTGCTTCTCTTAAATTCCCCCCAGGTTTCAAAGAGCTGACTGTGGTTCTGTCGGTAGTATTCCCAATGGTATTCATCATTACCTTCCTGGGAATAGTGGGTGTTGTGGCTGTGCTGGTCACTAGGAACCGCAGAGGTAGGCTGGTGGACCCAGCAAAAGTTTGTTGCCTTAGATGCTGACTTTGCACGATGATCTCAGCCAGTGTTTTGTGTTATTCACTGGTTGTTATTCCTCCTAATGCAGTTTCTAAGAGACATAGACATCCTGAATGTGGTAAAAGTGCAGCCAATGAATATGTTGAGAGGAAGAGGTACATTAGTCACGCTTGCAATCAATGCTGTGTACTGAAAATGTATCGTGCAAACTCTGCACCTACTTGACTGTGATTATTACACATATCTTTTATGCAAAACACACAGAGGTGTACTTTCTATTCCACCATATTGCATACAACAATTCCACTTAGCAATACCTATGCATATATATACACATAGTAACAGTTCAATGACTATGACATCACAATGACCTCTGGGAAAGAACTGGGGTAACCACCTTCCCTACCACAGCCTGATTATCTTTCCTCATACTTTCAGTTTCCTGGGCAAGCATTCAACAACAGAGTCTAGTGGCTCCTCTGGCAGTGATGACACAACACAACAACTCACTGAAGGGAGCTCCCTCAGTGACACTAGGGAGTCTTCTGAATCACAGGGCAGTATGGAGTCCAACACTACCATTGAGGCGGAGCTACCACCGACCCTCACCTGCACCTTCCAACAATACCCACAGCTCGCCAAACGCTACCACAATACCCACAGTTGCCAAATGCTACCACAGAGCCACCAAACACTACCACTCGTACACACAACTTCCCAAATCTGTCTGAAGCTACCACAGACGCGCAGCAGACTCCAAACACTGCTGAGACTGAGACAAACAACCTGAACCGGTTATCTGGACCAGACAGTAGAGACTCCGGTGTGACCCAAGAGTCGTCTCCACACAGCACTGCTCCAGTTGTTTCTCGTCAGAGAAATGTATGCTATTCAAAGTGTGATTTCAATTGTACATTTTTTGCTCTCAGTGTTTTTTTATATATGTGTTGACATGCCATTATTCACGGCTTTCTTGTCCCCCTCTCCCCAATAATGTTTATATAGTACATTCAAGTGGAGCCTGAAGCTGGATGGAATATTCAAAGACCACCAGACATAAGGGAAGACACTGTTTTGTACGCCACAATTCTTCCTCACACATCTCCTCCCCATAATCCATAACACTTTTGTAATGTGAAAGCATTTTTAAAATCATTTTGGTACACATGTAGATAAAGTCTCACAGTAAATGGAAGTGACAGATGAACTTATTTTTTATGGTGTGTTTATGTATTGCTCATTAAAATTTGATGAATAACTTTGAGCTATGTCCAGCTATGCGGCTAATGATTTATGAATCTTGCATCAGGATATCCTTGGGTTAACATCACTGAAGCTCTTAAGTATGTAGAATGCACATAGGGCGAAACTTTCTTGGCAAGTGAGCATTGACACTTTAAAACAGCTTCCATTCGGCAGTGGGCGTGGCTGGGTACTTCCCCTTATGAGGTGGAGCGACCACTTAAGTAGACTCCACCCCTGATCACACTCCATAATGGGATGGAGAGGTCGGAAAAGAACAACAAGAACCACTTTATAGTGTTAATGAGTAGCTAGTCCAGCTCTTGTGGAAATTTTCAAACGACTTATTGCGTTATTGCAGCCCATGCAGCCGTTATTATTATTATTATTATATTTTGTCCATCTTTTATTGGCGAGCGCCCGTAACTAAGCATTGACACACATTTTCATTGATGAAGATTAGATTATTTAACACACATCTAAACTCAAGAGTCTTAAGCTATGGCTAATTAGCATCCATGATCAAAGAATGTTCAAGCTACTTATTTCACTGTGATCTTTATCAAGTTCTCAGGGCAACGATCAAATTTGTCACAAGTGGGAGGTAGTTGTCCACGAGGACATGTGCTTACGCTAGTATGTCCATTATTTGGGAAACGAACGTAGGTGGCACCGCCTGGGAAGTAGAGCATAATATCATCTTCCTCGTCTAGAGGAACTCCATCCTTTTTTCCATAGGCATATATCCGGAAAACTTCCCCGCCACAAAGGAACCACTTGTATAGATGATCAAACCCTATGAAATAAACACTTTTCACATAAAATGTAAAATAACCGAAGGAGGTTGCCGCTAGTGCACTTTACATCATACACGTACATTTACATGTAGATACGTAACTCACTGAGCACAATTAAAAGAAATACCGCTACATATAATGCATAATTGGGCCTAGTAAATGTACTGCTTTCAGCTCTACAATCACATATTTTGTGAGTTGGAGCAAAGTCGAGTGTGTCAAAGTTTACGATCGGCAATGGTGAGCTTGTAAATTGTCTTATGTATACACCTGCGGCAACCATTCATGAACTGATGCAAATTTAAACCACTGCTACATTAACCCTTAGCAAGCCACGAGCATATATATATGCCCAGCCTCCATAAGTCCATAAGAATTTATACATGGCTATAATACTAGGCGTTAATATGTTATACATCAATTTCTGCTTATTTAAGGAGATACCCATGGCTTTCAAAGGGTTATGGACATCACATAGGTAGCTATGTAGGGTAGAGTTGATTACCACACTCCAGGCCATAAAATAGCTCCCAAACCTGCTATCTTTGCCACCACTTTACAAATTCATTTTCTGAGAGACCCCTATAATTACTCTCTGTACCCCTCACTCAAATATTTGCACAGACAGATATAAGTGCTAGTTATAAACAAGTGAAAATGTTGAGAGCTTGGGAGAGGCATCTCTGTGTTACATCATTGTTTATAGCATCGAATGACCTCACCAATGGCTGGGTTCACACTTCCAGGGCAGGGTAGAGTGCGGGCGATGTTCTGATGAAGTGAAAACCAGTGTCTAGTACGACCGTAGTAGAGACCAACGAAATCTCCAGACCTAATGGGACCAGGACCAAGAGGCCTGTATATTTGAAACACTTCTCCCCAGCAGATGTTCCAATCAGCTCCTGTAAAGATCATTCTGGGGCATGTGGCGCCGTAACATGTGCGTGCATTACAGCCCAACCACTTGGCCATGTTTGACTCATACTGAAGTCCAATAGTGGCACCATGGGTGATCCCTGCAACATTATTATACACTGTGAAGCAAAGTCTACTTACTATATTGTTTAAGCCTGTATCACCCTATAATAACAGCTATGAAACCATAGCCCACATGCACACTTGAATGTTATTGTCCTCACTTTTAACTTTGTGGCAGCTACTAGACTAGGAATCATAGCCCACATGCATACTTATGACTCTGCACTCACGCACTTTTAGCATTGCAGCTAGATTGAATGCTAGTCTCTTGCTGTTTGGGACGATTCAAAAGTTGATGCTTCAGGTCTGCTGTTGATTTTGGTGGTAGCCTTGGCTCTGCCATGAGAAATGCATCATCCATTGCTGCAGCAACGAAGCAAACCTGGATACATTCACCAATAATATTCATTATCCTTATACCTTGTGGAATATCATCTTGTGCAGTTGGCACATCACCCTGTGATTCAAAGTCTCCCTGAGGAAAGGACTCCAGGAAAGCATTGTAGTCCTCATCCATCTCGGACTGTCCATCACTGGTCATATCCTGAGAGTCCATTTCCACAGGATAGTCCTCCACTGGACCTGCCAGTACAGCAGTCACCAACAGAGAGACTGCCACTCCGATATAGAGGCACAGCTTCATTCCTGTAGACGGTTAGAAATGTGTTAGTCACAGAAGAAAATCTGGTGCTTGCTCTTTTCGCTTCGCAGCTTTTTATAACGAACAAGGGCACATGTAATCATATTATGCCTATCCCACACAGCTTGCTGACGTTGTTGTCTTGCGCATAGAGACTCCTTAGAGAAGGATACAAATTCCTCACAATTAAGAAAGCTATTTGACACATACAGAATAAGGGGAAAACAATTAGCGAAACAATTACCCACAACTATCAAAAAAGAATGTTGTTAGGAGAGTTTAGGACACCCTTTTCTGTTTATGGTTTATGGTTAAGTGAATTTGAGTGACAAACTTTATCATAAGGAATTTTGCATCCTCTATGCAGCATTTCTGAACATGCCTTTCTTGTGAGTAGTTTCAGTAGATTTGTTGATCTCCTTACTTTGCAGCACTTTACATTCAACAACTTTTATTAGTGAGGAATTTTGCACACAGTTACTTTGTACAAAGAAAGTCTAACCTTGAAGCGTGTTAGTGCTGGCACAGACAGCTTTATTCAATAGGTTACCTCAGATTTATTAATCTGCTGCACGTCCTGATCTCAATACTTTATGCTCATAATGTAAACCTATTTTACTTTCGCTTTCACCTATTTTTCTCATGATTTTTCTTCAGTTAAAAAGGAGATCGATGAGCAAAGAACCAAGCATTACAAATGAAAATAATTTTTCAGTTACTACTACAATTATTATACTGTAGAATGACAGAAAGTTCTGTATAACCTTCCAATGAGGATTCTTGCTGTGAGTTGAAAGAGTTAGAGAGCATGCACTCGCCCACAGTGGAAGTTCATTCTTATGATCTTTCCACCAAGTCAGTGGGTTAGATTCTTTTAGTCTGGTCCCAAAAACAACCGATCTCTCCAGCCGAAGCCCGTATATACGGGTCCATTATAAGCTGATGCTACCGCAAAGGGTGAAGGGCTTCGCGTGCAGACTGCTGACCAAAAATATCATCTTGCGACGTTTCGATCCCTGAGGGATCTTCTTCAGGCAAGTGAATACACAGGCAGATGTTGTCTATTATATAGATAGACGTATGATTCATTCTAACATGTTTATTGCCAGGTCTTGTACCAGGGCTGTCCACGATGGTGTTCTGTGGGTGCCTACTCGTCTAGGTTAAGCCCCTCAGGAGACAGAGTTCTCAATGTGAATATCCAAAAACTTTCATCAGTTTATAATGCACCAAGTCAGTGGGGTATGGCAGATGTAAAATAACCAAAGGAAGTTGCCGTTAGTGCACTTTACATCATACACGTACATTTACATGTAGATACGTACCTACAGTGCGCACACGCACAATGTGTGTCAAAGTTTACGATGGGAAATGGTGAGCTTGTAAATTGTCTTATGTATAGCTACACCTGCGGCAACCATTCATGAACTGATGCTAAATTAAACCACAGCTATATACATTAATAAGGACATCACATAGGTAGCAGCTATGTAGGGTAGAGTTGATTACCACACTTCAGGCCATATAATACTGAAACTAGCTATCTTTGCCACAACTTTGCAAATTCATTATTTGAGAGACCCCTATGATTACACTCTGTACCCCTCACTCTAGTTTCCGTACAGACAGTTAGAGTGCTAGTTATAAGCAAGTGAAAATGTTGAGAGCTTGGGAGAGACATCTCTGTGTAACGTCATTGTTTGTAGCATCGAATGACCTCACCAGTGCATTGGTTTGGACTTTCTAGGGCAGGTTTCCATGTGGGTCAGAAACATGTTTAGTCCTTCAGTCTATATGGAAACGGGGCTGTGGCTTTAATACTGTCAGAGAGATGAATAACAGTACACTGCTCCCTCTCCCCAATAATAATAATATATAGTACATTCAAGTGGAACCTGAAGCTGTATGGAATATTCAAAGACCACCAGACATAAGGGAAGACACTGTTTTGTACGCCACAATTCTTCCTCACACATCTCCTCCAACTAATCCACATATAAGCACAGGTAATGATAACACTTTTGTAATGTGATAATGTGATAACACTAAAAATTAATGTGCATCATTATGGTATACATGTAGATAAAGTCTCACAGTAAAGACAAGACCGATGAACTTATTTTTTATGGTGTGTTTATGTATTGCTCATTAAAATCAGATGAATAACTTTGTGAGCTATGTCCAGCTATGCGGCTAATGATTTATGAATCTATTTTTGCATCAGGATATCCTTGGGTTCACATCACTGAAGCTCTTAAGTATGTAGAATGCACACATAGGGCGAAACTTTCTTGGCAAGTGAGCATTGACACATTAACAAGAACCACCCATGTTAATGACTATTCCAGCTATTATGAATTTTTCAAACGACTGATTGTTGCAGCCCGTGCAGCTGTTATATATTTTGTCCATCTTTAATTGGCGAGTGCCCGTAACTAATCATTAACACACATTTTTCATTGATGAAGATTAGATTATTTAACACACATCTAAACTAAAGAGTCTCAATAGCGTTTTAGCATCCATGATCAAAGAATGTTCAAGCTACTTATTTCACTGTGACCTTTATCAGGTTCTCAGGGCAACGATCAAATTTGTCACAAGTGGGAGGTAGTTGTCCACGAGGACATGTGCTTACGCCAACTGCTCCATTACTTGGGAAACGACCAAAGGTGCCACCGCTGGGAAGTAGAGCATAATATCATCTTCCTCATCTAGAGGAGCTCCATCCTTTTTTCCATAGGCATATATCCGGAAAACTTCCCCGCCACAAAGGAACCACTTGTAGAGATGATCAAACCCTATGAAATAAACACTTTTGACATAAAATGTACAATAACCGAAGGAGGTTGCCGCTAGTGCACTTTACATCATACACGTACATTTACATGCAGATACGTACCTTACTGAGCACAATTAAAAGAAATCGCTACATATATGCATTATTGCGCCTAGTAAATGTGCTGCTTTCAGCTCTACAATCACATATTTTGTGAGTTGGAGCAAAGTCGAGTGTGTCAAAGTTTACGATGGGCAATGGTGAGCTTGTAAATTGTCTTATGTATACACCTGCGGCAACCATTCATGAACTGATGCTAAATTAAACCACAGCTATTTACATTAAAGGACATCACATAGGTAGCAGCTATGTAGGGTAGAGTTGATTACCACACTTCAGGCCATATAACACTGAAACTAGCTATCTTTGCCACCACTTTACAAATTCATTATCTGAGAGACCCCTATAATACGCTCTGTACCCCTCACTCTAGTTTTCGTACAGACAGATATAAGTGCTAGTTATAAGCAAGTGAAAATGTTGAGAGCTTGGGAGAGACATCTCTGTGTTACATCATTGTTTGTAGCATCGAATGACCTCACCAGTGGCTGGGTTCAGACTTCCAGGGCAGGATAACATCTGGCCTCTGTTCTGATAAAGTGAAAACCAGCGTGAGTGTCCAGTACGACTGTTGTAGAGAGCAACGAAATCTCCAGACCTAATGTCACCAGGACCAAGAGGCCTGTATATTTGAAACACTTCTCCCCAGCAGTTGTTCCAATCGGCTCCTGTGAAGATCATTCTGGGGCATGTGACGCCGTAACATGTGTGTCCAGCAGCACAGCCCAACCACTTGCCCATATTTGCCTTAAACTGAAGTCCAATAGTGGCACCATGTTTGATCCCTGCAACATTATCATACACTGTGAAGCAAAGTCTACTTACTACATTGTAATCCACTAAGCCTGTCCCCTATAATAACAGCTATGAAACCATAGCCCACATGCACAATTGAATGTCATTGTCCTCACTTTTAACTTTTTGGCAGCTACTAGACTAGGAATCATAGCCCACATGCATACTTATGACTCTGCACTCACGCACTTTTAGCATTGCAGCTAGATTGAATGCTAGTCTCTTGCTGTTTGGGACGATTCAAAAGTTGATGCTTCAGGTCTGCTGTTGATTTTGGTGGTAGCCTTGGCTCTGCCATGAGAAATGCATCATCCATTGCTGCAGCAACGAAGCAAGCCTGGTTGTATTCACCAATAATCATATTCATTATCTTTATACCTTGTGGAATATCATCTTGTGCAGTTGGCACATCACCCTGTGATTCAAAGTCTCCCAGAGGAAAGGACTCCAGGAAAGCATTGTAGTTCTCGTCCATCTCCGATTGTCCATCACTGGTCATATCCTGATAGTCCATTTCCACAGGATAGTCCTCTACTGGACCTGCCAGTACAGCAGTCACCAACAGAGAGACTGCCACTCCGATATAGAGGCACAGCTTCATTCCTGTAAACGGTTAGAAATTTTGTTAGTCACAGAAGAAAATCTGGTGCTTGCTCTTTTCGCTTCGCAGCTTTTTATAACAAACAAGGGCACATGTAATCATATGTCTATCCCACACAGCTTGCTGACATTGTTGTCTTGTGCATAGAGAAGGATAGAAATTCCTCACAATTAAGTTTCCCACATAAAAGCTAAATACAACTGGCTATTTGACACATACAGAATAAGGGGAAAACAATTAGCTAAACAATTACCTACAACTATCAAAAGAGAATGTTGTTAGGAGAGTTTAGGATACCCTTTTCTGTTTATTGTTCATGTTTAAGTGAATTTGAGTGATCATAAGCATCTTCTGTGCAGCATTTCTGAACATGCCTCAATTTCTTGTGAGGAAATTCGGTAGAAATTGCTAGTGTCCTTACTTTCAGCACTTTAAACATTCAGCAACTTTTATGGAGAATACTAGTGGGGAATTTTGCATACTCCTACTTTGTAAGAAAGTCTAACCCTGTAGTGTTCTTGCACTTGAAGCGTGTTAGTGCTGGCACAGACAGCTTCCTTCACTAGGTTACCTCAGATTAATTAATCTGCTGCACGTCTCACTCCTGATCTCAAGCCGGGTAGGCTGAAAGAACAGTGAGGAGTTCGTGAACTAAAGAGAGAGAAAACTTTTTGGAAATTATCATCTTTTATTGCAAGCAATTACGACTAGCAATAACTACCCTTCTTTGCCCCAACTCTGCACTCATTTTCCAAATAGCTTAATTGGTGTTACGATGATTTTCAACACATTTTTCAGGGCACTGATTGCAGGGGGTGTCCCTCAAGGCACTTGATAGATGTTACAGTGTGTCCATTCCACGGGAGGTGGATAGACGAGAGCAGGGCAATTTGATCCCGACAGGACCATGGGTGTCCTTTTATACCACTTAGCTATATAGCTACCGGGAGACACAGGTCATGTGTGGTGCTGATGAGAGGAGTTACAATGGCAAACGTGTATAATTTTTGGGTGACTTATTAACCCTCGGCGCGCACGCGGTCCGTTTGTGTGTCTGTCTGTCTGTTATCTGCCACCACGCGCAAGGAGACAACAAAAGAGCGATAGCTAAATTTGGCGATTTTCGTAAAAGTACTGCATTCGAGAGTTATCTACGGCGTGAAAACCAACTGAAAAGGCCATTTGCAAATGAACACAGGCTTAGCTACCTCGACCGCGTCCGCTCGCTCTGTGTACCTTGAAGGCACAAAACGCTGCAACGAAGGGCGTGTATCACCTCCCGCATACTACATTCTACTGTCGCTAGCCCGTGTCAGGCTCTCCGCGGGCAAAGCGGGAGACCAAGAGTAAACGCAGAAACGCGTAGCCTACTACATTTGCGGTATCGCGCATGTGCAGTTCGCCGAGGGTTTGCTATACAGTGATGTAAATGACGATAACTGAAGTCATGATAGGTCGACTGCTGTCTATTCTTCCATCACTTTCGGCAGGGAGTAGCCAAGAGTTCGCATTACTTGCACCAGCAATAGTCTAGCTTCCTCTGTGACACGGGGTACCACCAGTCCCATCGTCAACCTAATGGAGATTTCGACGGAGACGCGTTTGGCCGCTTCCGCCAACCGCCCCTTATCCTCACGCGATGCACCGCTAAGAATCTCTGGGATCGACTTGAAATCGGTTCCTTGCACGGCTGCTGAGGTACACGCCGCGGCGCCCAGAGCTGCGCCAGCGACAGCTCCCACGGGACCAAACAAAAGGGCTCCGGCAGCTGCGCCTAGCAGTCCACCCACACCGCCCCCCAGGGAAGCGTTTCTCGTCCCCGATGCTGTTTTCCGCAGCTCGACTTTGAGGTCTTTGTTTTCGGCGGCTTCGGCTATCTGCATCAGTAGGCAATAAATATCTTCAGCACCCGTGAGAGGGGAGAAAAGAGCCATCTTGATTCTTCCAGTACACCGATGATTAAGACAACTCGAGTCTAGCGTTAGGAGAAATTGAAAGGGACTCCCCCTGGGATTGTCCCTCGATTTACATCTTGGCAGAGGCAATGTGCGAACATCTGTAGATAATGCGTTGTTTCAAAGGAGAACACCTCAAGTATGCTATAGTATTTCTGTTGTTTATAATTATAATAGTTGCCCTACCACCAGTCCTGCTCCTCTTCTATCCTCTGTTCTTCCGACTTCTATATACCTCACTACCAAGTTGTTGAGACATGCTTTTCTGATAAATAGGAAAGATTCTTGTAATGGATCTCTTATTATCAGAACTGATATCAACAATCAAGATCTGTAGGCACGGCATCAATGAGTTTTCCTATGCTGATGATCTTCTACCATGCCAGCTCTACCTAGGGATTCAAACTGATCAGAGCTTCGTTTGTCAATCCTTCCCAATTACCCCCATTAACCCCCCCTACCCCCCACCCACCGATCCTACCAAACCCACCCTCGGCTGTTTTATTGTTGCTTTTTTGAAGGCTTAGCTGGGCATAATTTGCAGAGCATGGTAGTGAGCTTCCTACACAGAGTGTCTATATACTGATCTCTGAGATAAGCCAGTTTTATTGCTTTGCGTATGCAGAAGGATCACATCTTTGTGTTGTGCCGTGACTAATTATTTTACATATACACATGGTAATTGCCCCGGGCAAACAGAAAGTTCTATCGCTATACAATAGTAGTTTGGTAGAGAGTTAGTCGAGTGGAACAATTGCAGTTGTAGCTCCTGCGTCTAGCAGCAGACATCCTCCTGACTTGAACTTTGATCCACCAGAACAATATGAGAACACTGTGAATGGCCCGACACCATAACGCCAACAGTGTCTAGTATGAGAAGCGCTGAACTGGAACGAGTCTCTGAGCAGTGAAGTCCAGGGATTAGTCCTCTGCCTCGCAGTTGGCAACAAAGGCGCTCAACGTCTCTGCGGATACGAATCAGCTCCCCACTGTTATTCTGGAAATCACTGCCAGCAGGACAATGAACCAACCCAAAATGGAGACGGATATTATGAGGAGCACTTTATCTCGACTAGACAGTGGAACTTGGCTTAGCTCACCTCTTTGTCTCTTTATGCAGATAAACACTATCACTTATACACATATAACGCAACTATGGCATCCTAACGCATCTGTATATCTTTGAGGCAATAAGCATAAACATCATCTAAGTGATCAGTACAAATATGGCATAAAGGCAGGTTCTCAATCTTGAGCAGTATGTCTCCTGGGATGCATGTATAGTTCCTCACCACATCAACACCATACACTTTCCCACAAGCCGTAGATCAGAGTGGTCAAAGATAGAATGATACCTAGCTACTTATGCCCTTACTACTTCATCAGGGGTGCTGGTTGCGGGTTATCTCTGTTGTGCTCCTAATGATGGCTTTTCTTCTTCTCCTTTCCCGTCGCGCATTGAGTGTCAGGGCAGCAGAGCCAATGTGTACTATCTGAGCCGGCCCCCAAAAATTGCTTGCACGTTAGTGGCCTGAACCTCCATATAATTAACGTTAATACTTGTCCAGGGAGACTTATACCATTCCGACGAAGCAGCAAGGGCATGGGGCTGGGAAATGTTGATTCTGTTGACCTATTACCGTACTGGTTCTTGGCTCTACGTCGTTTGTCAAAACCTGGCCAACAGTAAGACTCCGGTGATGCTTTAATTCGCTCATGCACCAGATGTCCATCATAATTTGTTGTAACACCTTGGGTCTTCCAATACCCTCAAAGTACACACTCCATCCCTCCTGTACCGAGACTGGATAATGTACAAACACAGCTGTTGTCTTTGCCTAGCTGGCATGAATCTTTTGCAACGCATCGTCTTAAAGACACCTACAACTTTTCGCTAGTCCTAAGGGAAGTCTATTTATCTATTGTTCAAGCCAAATCAGACTCATGTCCAGAAACCAAATTTCATGGAAGTCCACAACCGTGTTTAGAGCCAAACCATGCCACCCACCGCAACTAGTTAAGCAATGACGCCTAAGCGGCATTTAGTAATGAGGTATCCTGATGGCTATGGGACGTTTATAAAGAGCAATCAGCTTCAACAGTTACACAACCACTCTCAAGGGCAAAAAGGCACAATAGGCTTTGACTTTTTATTGTTCAATATTGTACTTAAGATTTTAATACAGATGGTCCTATTACAACCATACTACACACGCCTCAACACACACTAGAATGGGGGAAACCATCCACACAGCCCACACCCTGTAGTGACACTGGTCCCAGTATGCTATGGAGGGTCACTCTTTCTCTCTCACATAGCCCTTGCAAGCCTGATGTCAAGTGAGTTGGAGGATTGAGTTTACCCCTCACTCACATTCTAAAGTACTTGTTTGCCTAGTTAAGTATAACCATGATCACAGTCATTTCTTTTCACAGTCACTTTTCTATTGTGACAACTGGTTGTTAGCTTAAAAAACAATGGTGAATTATCCTCATTTCAAATAGATTTTGCACTGAGAGGACAGCTAGACGAACACAACTTCTTTGCCCGACTAGAGAAACTACGGTTGACATCTTATGAGTGATTCCTCTGGATAAAATGCATGACTATCTATTGTTTACTTATTATACACATTCCTTTATCCAAAAAAAACTAGCACTATATAATATTTGGAGAATACCAATAATTCAGCAGCAAACTAGCCTAGTAAAAAAAACTGTAAGACAAACGAAGAGGGGAGAGTGGCTCAGCCTTAACTTCCAACTTTCTCATCCACTTTGTCAATCAACCGCGCCCTTCGTGTGACTTTCTTTGTGGCCTTCAAGAATAACAAACAAGGCGATGCAACAGACCTGTTCGAGATAAGCCTGTGGCTCGTCATATGGCTGTTCACTTGGTTTTTTTCACTCTTGACGCAGTAGCACGCAATCGCCATTTAAAATGAAATCCTCGCTACGCGCTGACCCGTTGGTGCGCTTTTGGGGTGGCTCAGGTTTGTTGCGCGCTGGTGGCAGAAAACGTGTAGCTACACACACACTACACGACAGACCGACAGACAGACAGACAGACAGACACACACACAGACCAACTATAACCCTCTAGCGCATGCGCGCCGAGGGTTAATTATCAGATGAGAGGAGTTATAAACGTGATAATTTTCGGGTGACTTGTAATACAGTGATGTCAATGACGATTAAAGTCATGATAGGGCCACTGCTGCCTATTCTTCCATCAAGATTTCCACAGGGAGTAGCCAAGATTTCGCATTACTTGCACCAGCAAGTCTCTAGCTTCCTCTGTGACACGGGGTACCACCAGTCTCATCGTCAACCTTTTGCCGGAGACGCGTTTGGCCGCTTCCGCCAACCGCCCCTTATCCCCACGCGATGCACCACTAAGAATCTCTGGGATCGACTTGAAATCGGTTCGTTGCACGGCTGCTCGGGTAAACGCCGCGGCACCCAGAGCTGCGCCAGCGACAGCTCCCGCGGGACCACACAAAAGAGCTCCGCAGCTGCGCCTAGCAGTCCACCCACACTGCCCCCCAGGGCAGCGTTTGCCGTCCCCGAAGCTGTTTTCCGTAGCTCGACTTTGAGGTCTTTGTTTTTGGGGGCTTCGACTATCTCCATAAGTAGTTCATAAATATCTTCAGCACCCGTGAGAGGGGAGAAAAGAGCCATCTTGATTCTTCCAGTGCACCGAGGTTATGATGATCAAGACAACTCCGAGCGATAGGAGAAATTTACAGGGACTCCCCCTGGGATTGTCCCTCGATTTATAACGTTGATGAAAGCAGAGGCACATCTGTAGATAGAGTGCGTCGCGTCGTTGACTTGTTGTTTAGTGCGCATGCGTGAACGATCAAGCCTCGTCCTTCAAAATCACCCCCTCTGCTGTTTTAATTGTTGCTTGTTTTGAAGGCTTAGCTGGGCATATTTGCAGAGGCACTTGGTACGTGGGCATTCCTACACAGAGTGTCTACTGATGTTCTAATAAGCCAGTTTTATGCTTTGCGAAGGCAGAAGGATCCATCTTTCTGTTGTGACTACATTATTTTACACATGGTAATTGCCCAGGGCAAACAAAGTTCTATCGCTATACAATAGTAGATTGGGAGAGAGTTAGTCGAGTGGACAATTGCAAGTTTAGCTGCCTGTGTCCTAGCAGACATCTCCTGACTGACTTGAAATCCACCAAGAACAATAATATGAAGAAAACTGGTAGAATGGCCCGCACCATAACGCCAACAGTGTCTAGTATGGAGAAGGCTGAATTGAACGAGTCTCTGGAGCAGTGAAGTCCGGGAATTAGTCCTCTGGCTTCAACGTCTCTGCGGATAGAATCAGCTCCCCACTGTATTATGGAATCACTGCCAGCCAGGACAATGAACCCAAAATTGGAGACGGATATTATGATGAGCACTTTAATCTCGACTAGATACTTGTCCCCCTTAGCCCCATCACCTCTTTGTCTCTGCAGATAAACACTACACTTACTACACAATATGAAAAGCACTGAAGTGCAACCCTCGGCGCACTGTGACGCGCACGCGTAAGTAACGCATGCGCCGTACCACTATTGATGGGCTGGTTTAGTTTAGCTGTTACCCGTGGTCTCTTGCCAGCTCGCGCAAGTCCTGACGCGGGCTAACTACCCTACTAGATAGCATGCGAGAGGCGATACACGCCCCTGCGTTGCATCTTCTGGTGCCTCCGAAAGTACGCAGAGCACGCGGATCGATCCGACTGTGGTAAGTCCGTTGTGTATTTGCATATTGGCTTTTTCGCGCTCTAGCTTCGCAACGGAGCATTTTCAGAGAAAACCGCCTTTATTTTCTGACCTTCGTCGCCCGTTGGGTAGATGGTATCGTTCCTGGGACGAACAGACGTTCGAGGAGTGAGATATAGAGTAACAGACACACACACAGACACACAGACCCAAGTACTGTACCCTCGCTGCGCATGCGCACCGAGGGTTAATAACACAGTATGGCATACTAACCGTCTGGTATATCTTTGATGCGATAAGCATAAACATCACTAAAATGACAGTACCAAACATGGCAAAAGGCAGGTTCTCAAGTGGCAGTATGTCTCCTGGGATGCATGTATAGTTCCTCACCACATCAACACCATACACTCCCACAAACCAGTAGATCAGAGTTGGGATCAAAGGTAGAATGATACCTGCTACTAGCAGGCCGATGTGTACGTATCTGAGCCGGCCCAAATTGCTTGCCGTTTGGTACTTGAGTGGCCTGAACACTCCATATGTTAGTACTGAGGTATGAGAAACCCACCAGAGAACAACCTGTACTCTTCCATATACAGAGAATGCCCCTGTAAATAACATTATTAATGAATTTACAATGTGAGCTATTATAACAGTCATACCTACAAAGAGGCAATAGAATGATGCGCCGCCTTTTTCAAGGGTTTCGACAAGATTTCTTGAACTGCAAATTACTGTTTCTCTGTCAAATTCTGTTGCAAAGTTGAAGAAACCGTAGATGAGAAGAGTTACAGAGGAATAAACTAAGAAAATAGCTGGAAACCGAAACCTGTATGTGTGAAAGGTAAGTGATTATACGAGTGACATCAAAAGAAACAGTCTCACATCTGCTTGTGTTTTATGCCAGAGCCAACCACAAAGATTATAGAAATGAGTATTGCCAGCAATGTTCCAGTGATGCTGAATCCAGTGAGTATTCTGTCGTCTCTGTGTGACGTGTAGGTCCACTTCCCACACTCTGGGGCACATCTCTTGCTGCTGTTGTCAAAGAAAAAGTCTTCCCTGCACTCAAACAACCTCGCTCCTGGTATATCATTATCTGAAAGAGCAGCTCGTAATAGATTGGTTAATCTCAACTGTGCAAATGCCTACCCATTATGTTTTCCATTGAGCCATTTGCAAGTGCATGCAGACACAATTCTGAAGATATACCGAGGTTTCCAAGACAGAACGAAACTGTATTTCAGGGCATGTGGTCATGGATACCAGCTGTCATAACTAGAGGGTAGTCTCGCAATCTTCACTTGTGAAAGCCTTCACACAGAGCATTGTCTATATCCCCTCAACACAGTCTGAGTGGCATTGACAGCATTCAGGAGATATCCGACGGCCCACACAACCTCTTTCTCTCTACCAGTAGCCTCCAGATCTGCCAGGAAAGAGTTGGAGGGGTTGTGCCGAGTGGGTTTGGTAGTCTCGAAGTTCCCGAATACACAACTGGACCGGTGTATACACTCTGCAGGAAGTAAGTATAGCCACATCTTTAGCAGTATTACGTAGGTTCTACCACATGCCAAAGCCACACTACTGTTTATTTACCACATGCCATTGCAAGAGGTATTATGTTATTGACAACATTTCATGGCCTCATGTCCATGCCACACTTTAGGCCTCATAGCTAAACCTGCTAAACCATGCAGGCAATCAAAATGTATAGATAAGTGTTCAGGGTGGATTGTTTATACGGGTTTTTGTGGAGCAGTTTACACCAATCATTACCTGTTCAGTTTTCCACGGAAAAGGAAAACTCAAGACTATTAGCGGTGTAAACATAACAGGAGTATGATCATAACTATCCCACAGCAAACAGTATTGATCCTCAGAGACCTTTTCCGCCGTTGTCTGACCGATTTTCGGTTGATTATTACCGAAGTTGGTCGCTTTGTCACCATCCCGGCCTGTGGGATCACCGTCAGTTGTTGTGTCTAAACGACTTGGTAAGTGCCATTTCTTGAACCGTCTGCATATTATCATGTTCGGTCGGACCCGCGTAACGTACGTAAGTCAGTTTGCGCGGCGTGCGCATGCGCACACGCTACTACTTTTGTTCTTGCAGAACTAAAAAAATACCGTACAATTTCTCTATTAGGCGAATGCAGGGCGAGCGGGCGGGAGCGAGCAGCATATGCACGAGCCATCCTAGCCTATTTAGAACTTGCCACCTTGGAGCCACGAAGATTGGGGAAAGACCCTCGGTCAAGCAATGCAGCGAATGCCGTTGGAATGGACGAGTGTTTCTCTCGCTGGCTAGATCGCGCACCGAGATGAAGCTGTGGCTTAGGTTCACACTATAATTATATCGCATTGCCTCGTCGCGTCTGCCGCAAGATCGAGGCAAGAGCAATGCGCAGCAAGCGCGTTATCCTGACGACATGCGCAGTAGCACGACGTACGGACGCTGCGCGGCGTTCGCGCGCTCCCGCTCGCCAATTAGGAGCTGATTTTCCCCACCCGATAGGTTACGGTGTGTGGGTGCATAATAATACAAAGGTCATTTGTCCAAAACACACGACAAAATGTATATCCAAACATTTCACATGGCACCAAAAACTAAGCATTTTGTTCTTTCATGCAGAACTGCTCTGTGCCACTGCATCACTGCTGTCATCTTCATAGAACTCTAGAATGACCTCGTCTCTGCCAATGCTTCTCATTCTGCTACATGGATCTTCTTGATCTGCAGCAGAAAGACAGTAGTATGAGGGGAATAAGAGAGGCTGCTAATTTGCCAGGGCTAGGGGCAAGTGTCCAGGAAAGTAACCCCTATATAACATCACGAGGGCCACAGGGCAAAGGAAAAGCAAAAAGTCAACCACACTTAGGCTACCCTGGGTGAGATTCAAACCCACGACACTGTAGCCTAGGCAGAGCGCTCTTTTACCCACTATTAGAAACCTGGGTGGTGTGTGGTCCATTAGGGCTATAGTGCTATGTCTCCGACGCATTAAAAGAAATGTGGCACAGTATAAGGGATAAATTTAGAAATGTTACTAAAACAGACCTCAATTACATTCTTTCACTGTGCCTATACTGTTCTATTCTTAAAACTTAGTCTCTCCACTCACTCGTCCAGTCATGGGAGCAAAGAGAGGGTTCTGCATCTTCATGGCCTCCAGGGTGACAATGAGGGTCCCCTGGGCCACGGAGTCTCCCTCCTGGCACTGGACCTTCTTCACCACCCCCGGCATCGGGGCTCTCAGAATGTGGGCCTGGTCTTCCTGTCCGTTTAAAACTCAAGGTTATTCTCTACAACTTATTGTGTCGGCTCTACAATTTGAGGTTCCACAAAGGACCTTCATTTTACAGCAACCTGTCACCTATATATGACTGTAACATAGTATTCCACCACTCGAAAACAAATTCAAAAAAGTATGGGGTCGATGTGTATTACAAAATGTGAGAAATCTCAGTTCTAGGCCGTAGCTAGGACCTTGGGACATTACAGAACACAGAAAGATTTTTTTGACAATATAGCCAACCAGACCAACTTAACTGTGTGGTTGTTGCCTGACCCAATTCTTTTTGTTCTGCCATTTTTTCTCTCCACACACAATGTATTATTTCTCCTCTTCAACTAACTCACAGAGCCTCTCTCTGGGATGTGGCGACTCAGCTCAGCTGACTGGGGGTCATACACCACCACCTCATACTGTGACAACAGAGGACAACACACTAGCACCCTTCTTTGCTTTGTGTTAGATAGAGTGGAACCCTCAGAATAACAGACACGGTGGGACCAGGCATTTTGTCAATTAAAGGGAGGTTGTCCTCAGTTTGGAGGTTCAAAAAGCTAAAAAGTGAACATTCCGCACCTCAAAAGGTATCCTTTATTGAGAGGTTTTGTTTTATAACCTTTATTTTGGGTGTTCACTATAGGAGATTCTACTGTTTAGCTCTATATAATCAGCTCAGGTGGTAGAGCACTCTGCCTAGACTGTAGAGTGTTGCGGGTTTGAGTCTCACCAAGGGCTGCAGCTCATAACTCTTATTGTCCTGGGTGTTGTCAGTTTGTTTTCTTAGCATTTGGCCTCACCAATGATTCTTACATAGTACGTACAGTACATGTATATATAATACCTTGTTGCCATAGTGCCTAAGGAAGAGTCTTCTCCCTCGTCGAGCTTCATACTGTGTGTGTTTGAAAAATAAATTTGTAGAGTACAAACTGCAGTTGATGTTAAAATTTAGTCCTGGGCAGTTTA
This sequence comes from Geodia barretti, assembly GCA_030341885.1. Lineage (NCBI taxonomy): Eukaryota > Metazoa > Porifera > Demospongiae > Tetractinellida > Geodiidae > Geodia > Geodia barretti. The sequence goes on from CASHTH010000374.1 coordinate 43,111, forward strand.
ATATGGGAAATGGTGCTGGGGCACCTACCATATTATCATAAGTCAGTACACTATTCTCACACACAGGGAGTGTAGAGACAGTAAAGTCACCTGGACTGCAACCTCTCTGCCGTCAACATCAGCCAACATCATAGGCTCTCCCAGCCTCCAATCAGTGCTGATTGTCAGGGGCTCCTCCTTTCCCTCCAGACTCACCTCCAGCCCATCCTCACTCCACCCACACCTCACAGGGACACTCTCCTCCTCACACTTTACCACCAGCTCCCAGTCCTGGGGCTCCAGGTCCACCGTCTCTGACTGTCTGGAGGGAGGGGAGGGGGTTAAGTTCTCGCAGCTAGCAGGAACGACAGCTCAAGTGTCTTGTCAATCTCACAACAGATCATGGCCCGTGGCCAAAAGTACACACCACATCATGACACAATGCACCATACACATACAGGGTGATATGTATGTGCAGTGCCAGTATTCAATAAACCAACATAAGTCAATACACAATAGAGTGAATGGAGGAAGAAGGGAGAGAGAAGCAAGTACAGTAGGTGGCGAGAGGAGAGGGAGAAGCGAATGGAGGGTGGTTTGCGACAGATGGCCAACTCACTGCCTCGGCCAACACAATCAGAGCAATCAGATTAGTTGTAAGTAGAGGAGACTCGGTAGGTTACATGTGTCTAAAATCTGGTAATAACAACTATTACCTCTCTTGGTTGAGGAATTGTTTTGGCTGTGTTCTTCACGAGATATGTGCATGTAGCAAAGCAGCAGCCACCAGTTCATCTTTCTCCCCCTCACTCAGAACCCCGACCTACAACACATCGACATGTATCCTCTTATTCATCCATGTGACAACAAAACAGGTGAGTTAGAAAGGCAAGCCTAAGCAAACAAGTCAACTACACTCTGGAAAGCTGCAAGGAAAGAAGAAGAGCTGCCCTGGGTGGGACTCAAACCGAGGAAAACTTTCCCCCAAGGAAATGAAGAGCTGCCCTGTGTAGGTGGGATTCGGGACCCACGATACTCTGCTGTCTAGGCGAGCGCTCTACCAACTGAGCTACCAGGGCAACTCAGCTGGTAGGGGTTCAAATCTTCAACACAATACACACACTACCACAGGCAAACTTAAACCACTGTGCTATGTATGGCACAGTAAACTTACAATTACCAAACATAAAAGAAAACAGCCTGTTGGCATGACTAGGTGGGCTCGCTTTTCTCGCCAAAATAACCCTCCACCTGTGCAAAGGGTTTATGTGTTTGGTCAGGTTAGTGCCACCACTCTTCATGAATCGGTTTCTGCATAATACTGTGTATAGGGGTTGGTAAGGATGAACTGAGGGTTTACATTTCATTGTGTCATGTACGTGGTGTGCAGGGGAGCAAAGCCTCCATCGTGGGAGATGAGCTTCTGGCTGACATGCTTCAAAAGATGGAGGTATATACCTAATATTATGTATACAAGTGGAAAAATCATTTCTTCAAATGAAAGGGGGATATAGGGATGGCTTGAAGCACCAAAAAGAAGAAACAAGGGGTCATTACACAGCAAAGGTGCACAAAGCTACATGACACCATCCCTATATCTTTGTCTCATATTAAACTTTACTTCAAGGTAAACTGTTGCAGAGTGGAAATGACGGAGACGGCAAGCGCGGCTCTTTCCCAATTAGGGAGGAAAATGTCAGCAGGGCGAGATTGGTTGTGAACAATAACACAAAGATATAGGGATGGTGTCATGTAGCTTTGTGCACCTTTGCTGTGTAATGACCCCTTGTTTCTTCCTTTTTGGTGCTTCAAGCCATCCCTATGTCCCCCTTTCATTTTGAAGAAATGATTTTTCCACTTGTTTCCACTATTTTTCACGCCTTATGACAACACTGCATTTTCAGTCACTCTGATGTTCATGGGTGTTTGTAGAGATAACTGTTGAAAGCAGAAGCTAATGGGCTGCTCCTACCTGAAGCAGGGTGTATGTGTAGTGTCTCCAACAAGGATGCAATTAGATTGTGGCACATATGGTGGGGTGGTTTCATAGGCAGGCTTCAGTAATCAGACTACAATGATAGCTATGACCTGGGGGACAAAGAATGAAGGCGCCTGGCAAGGCACGCGTAACACGGCGCAGATTGCCAAGTTTCTCCTCGTGCAAATCAACAGCAAAACGCAAGCTAGCCACTTACAAATGTGCACACTGACTTACAGAAGGCACCGAAGGATGAGAGTAGTTTTCTCTGAGGCATCCAGTCCTGGCATAGTCTCGTTCGTGGACCAGGTTTACGAGACAAAATGCCGCGCGCGCCGCATTGGAAACGCCCTCCTCGGCGCATGCGGCTCACTGATGCTGAGTTAGCAACAAATGGCGTTGTTCAGTGACTACCGAGGAAGAGCTCAAACGATCTACCGTAGTGACTTGCGGCAAGAAAGAAACGATCGCTTGATATGCATGCACACCTCCGGCAAATTCGGAGACGTTCTGTGAAAAATCACGCTTCAAGTGCTTCCGGTAAGGAGCTAGCGGGTCTGAAGAAGAAGAAGAAGATGAAGATATGATGATGACACGAAAATCGTGAATCGCGTATGAGCGAATTCTCACGTGGACGACTGAAGGTGCGTATGAGGTCTTGGGGGACATGTATAGGTAGATATGGGCCCGTAGACTATTGCTAGTATGTTTTGAAGGCCTAGGAGTGATTCTCACCGAGATTTTAGTCGTTTGTACGCGGATCACGTGAGATTTCACCCGTGTCGTCCCTATATAGAGAGTCTACCGACTCTGTGATATAGCCACATGCAGGTATCTGTGGCCTGAGTGTGAAGGAGAGAGTGGCACAGGAGAAATTCAGGGCTGTTCAATCATCCTTTCTTTAGTGCTCCCGACAGGACCATGGGTGTCCTTTTATATATACCACTTAGCTAGCTACCGGGAGACACAGGTCATGTGTGGTGTAAACCAGGCTGATGAGAGGAGTTATAATGCCAAACGTGTATAATTTTTGGGTGACTTATTAACCCTCGGCGCGCACGCGGTCCGTTTGGTGTGTCTGTCTGTCTGTTACCGCCACCACGCGCCAAGGAGACAACAAAGAGCGATAGCGCCACACTGGCTTGATTTTAAATTTGGCGATTTTCGTATATAAAAGTACTGCATTCGAGAGTTACGGCGTGAAAACCAGCCATTTGCAAATGAACACAGGCTTAGCTACCTCGACCGCGTCCGCTCGCTTTGTGTATCTTGAAGGCACAAAAAGCTGCAACGAAGGGCGTGTATCACCTCCCGCATACTACATTCTACTGTCGCTAGCCCGTGTCAGGCTCTCCGCGGGCTAAGCGGGAGACCAAGAGTAAACGCAGAAACGCATAGCCTACGATTTTGGGGTATCGCGCATGCGCAGTTCGCCGAGGGTTTGCACTTAGTGCTTTTCTGGTAATATTAGTAAATGACGATAACTGAAAGTTGATAGGTCGACTGCTGTCTATTCTTCCATCACTTTCGGCAGGGAGTAGCCAAGAGTTCGCATTACTTGCACCAGCAATAGTCTAGCTTCCTCTGTGACACGGGGTACCACCAGTCCCATCGTCAACCTAATGGAGATTTCGACGGAGACGCGTTTGGCCGCTTCCGCCAACCGCCCCTTATCCTCACGCGATGCACCGCTAAGAATCTCTGGGATCGACTTCAAATCGGTTCCTTGCACGGCTGCTGACGTACACGCCGCGGCGCCCAGAGCTGCGCCAGCGACAGCTCCCACGGGACCAAACAAAAGGGCTCCCGCAGCTGCGCCTAGCAGTCCACCCACACCGCCCCCCAGGGAAGCGTTTCTCGTCCCCGAAGCAGTTTTCCGCAGCTCGACTTTGAGGTCTTCGTTTTCGGGGGCTTCGGCTATCTGCATAAGTAGGCAATAAATGTCTTCAGCACCCGTGAGAGGGGACATCTTGATTCTTCCAGTGCACCGAGGTTATGATGATCAAGACAACTCCCAAGAAGTCGAGCGATAGGCGAAATTGAAAGTGACTCCCCCTGGGATTGTCCCTCGATTTACATCTTGGCAGGGCAATGTGCGAACATTATGCGTTGTTGACTTGTTGTTTAGTGCGCATGCGTAAACGATCGATCACTCAGCCACAATAATGATTGGTCGGATCTGTGTCTCTCTCATGGGTGTAGTTCACTTGTTTGCCTTGCCTTTACTTTGGTTCTTGTTTCAACCTGTATCTTTGATAAGGACCACCACTGCCTCAAATATGTCATCCTACAACATGGAGCCTTTCAAAGGACAACACCTCAAGTATGCGATGATTGCGATAGTATTTCTGTTGTTTATAGTTGCTCTACCACCAGCCCTGCTCCTCTTCTATCCTCTGTTCTTCCGACTTCTACCTCGCTACCAAGTTGCTTTTCTGATAAATAGGAAAAGATTCTTGTCGTGGATCTCTTATTATCAGAACTGATATCAATGAAAGTGCAAACCCTCGGCGAACTGCGTATGCGCGGTATATACCGCCGAATGGATGGGCTCTGGGGGCCTGGGGCGGATTGGCGTTTACTCGCGGTCTCCCGCTAGTAGCTTGCGGAGAGTCCTGACACTGGCTAGCTACAGTAGTAGATAGCATGCGGGAGTCGATATACACACCCTTCGCTGTGGCTTCTTGTGCCTCCAAGGTACACAGAGCAAGCGGATCAGGTCGAAGTGAGCGCGTCTAATACACGCATGCGCACCGCTTATTAATGGGTTGGGCCACGCAACGCTGTCGGCGACCATGTCAGTTTGTCGCACTCGAACGCAGTAGTTTCAGCAAAATCGCCATTTTATTTTTCTAGCCCATGTACCGCTAAAGCTGTTGGTATCGCTCATAAGCCGCCTCGTAGCCTGTAGTGCGAGAATAGTCGTAGACAGACACACAGACAGACAGAACGACTACAGTAACCCTCGCTGCGCAAGCGCGCCGAGGGTTGATCTGTAGGCACGGCATCAATGAATTTTTCCTATGCTTATGATCTTCAGACCATACCATCTCTAACTCTAGGGGATGCCACTGATCAAGCCTCGTTTGTCAACTCCTTCACAATTACCCCCTCTGCCTTTTTGATTGTTGCTTATTTTGAAGGCTTAGCTGGGCATATTTGCAGAGGCATTTGGTACGTGGGTATTCCTACACAGAGTGTCTACTGATGCTCTGATAAGCCAGTTTTATGCTTTGCATAGGCAGAAGGATCACATCTTTGTGTTCTGACTACATTTTTACACATGGTATATAATTGCCCAGGGCAAACAAAGTTCTATCGCTATACAACAGTAGATTGGGAGAGAGTTAGTCGAGTGGACAATTGCAAGTTTAGCTGCCTGTGTCCTAGCAGACATCTCCTGACTGACTTGAAATCCACCAAGAACAATATGAAGAAAAACTGGTAGAATGGCCCGCACCATAACGCCAACAGTGTCTAGTATGGAGAAGGCTGAATTGAACGAGTCTCTGGAGCAGTGAAGTCCGGGGATTAGTCCTCTGGCCTCGCAGTTGAAAAAGGCCTCAACGTCTCTGCGGATAGAATCAGCTCCCCACTGTATTATGGAATCACTGCCAGCCAGGACAATGAACCCAAAAATGGAGACGGATATTATGATGAGCACTTTAATCTCGACTAGATACTTGTCCCCCTTAGCCTCACCTCTTTGTCTCTGCAGATAAACAACTACACTTAATACACAATATAACGCAATATGGCATACTAACCATCTGGTATATCTTTGAGGCAATAAGCATAAACATCACTAAAGTGACAGTACCAAATATGGCAAAAGGCAGGTTCTCAAGTGGCAGTATGTCTCCTGGGATGCATGTATAGTTCCTCACGGCATCAACACCATACACTCCCACAAACCAGTGGATCAGAGTTGGGATCAAAGGTAGAATGATACCTGCTACTAGCAGGCCGATGTGTACGTATCTGAGCCGGCCCAAATTGCTTGCCATTTGGTACTTGAGTGGCCTGAACACTCCATATGTTAGTACTGAGGTATGAGAAACCCACCAGAGAACAACCTGTACTCTTCCATATACAGAGAATGCCCCTGTAAATAACATTATTAATGAATTTACAATGTGAGCTATTATAACAGTCATACCTACAAAGAGGCAATAGAATGATGCGCCGCCTTTTTCAAGGGTTTCGACAAGATTTCTTGAACTGCAAATTACTGTTTCTCTGTCAAATTCTGTTGCAAAGTTGAAGAAACCGTAGATGAGAAGAGTTACAGAGGAATAAACTAAGAAAATAGCTGGAAACCGAAACCTGTATGTGTGAAAGGTAAGTGATTATACGAGTGACATCAAAAGAAACAGTCTCACATCTGCTTGTGTTTTATGCCAGAGCCAACCACAAAGATTATAGAAATGAGTATTGCCAGCAATGTTCCAGTGATGCTGAATCCAGTGAGTATTCTGTCGTCTCTGTGTGACGTGTAGGTCCACTTCCCACACTCTGGGACACATCTCTTGCTGCTGTTGTCAAAGAAAAAGTCTTCCCTGCACTCAAACAACCTCGCTCCTGGTATATCATTATCTGAAAGAGCAGCTCGTAATAGATTAGTTAATCTCAACTGTGCAAATGCCTATACCCATTATGTTTCCATTGAGCCATTTGCAAGTGCATGCAGGACACAATTCTGAAGATATACCGAGGTTTCCAAGACAGAACGAACTGTATTCTCAGGGCATGGGGTCATGGATACCAGCTGGTCATAACTAGAGGGAGTCTCGCAATCTTCACTTGTGAAAAGCTTCACACAGAGCCATTGTCTTATCCCCTCAACACAGTTCTGAGTGGCATTGGCAGCATTCAGGAGATATCCGACGGCCCACACAACCTCTTTCTCTCTACCAGTAGCCTCCAGGTCTGCCAGGATAAGAGTTGAGAGGGGTTGTGCCGAGTGGTTTTGGTAGTCTCGAAGTTCCCGAATACACACTGGACCGGTGTATACACTCTGCAGGAAGTAAAGTATAGCCACATCTTTAGCAGTATTACGTAGGTTCTACCACATGCCAAAGCCACACTACTGTTTATTTACCACATGCCATTGCAAGAGATATTATGTTATTGACAACATTTCATGGTCTCATGTCCATGCCACACTTTTAGGCCTCATAGCTAACACTGCTAAACCATGCAGGCAATCAAGATGTATTATAGATAAGTGTTCAGGGTAGATTGTTTTATCGGTTTTGTGGAGAGTACACCAATCATTACCTGTTCAGTTGTCCACGGAAAAGGAAAACTCGAGACTATTAGCGGTGTAAACATCACCAGGAGTATGATCATAACTATCCCACAGCGAACAGTATTGATCCTCAGAGACCTTTTCCGCCGTTTGTCTGACCGATTTTTCGGTTGATTATACCGAAGTTGGTCGCTTGTCACCATCCCGCCTGTGGGATCACCGTCAGTTGTTGTGTCTAACGACTTGGTAAGTGCCATTTCTTGAACCGTCTGCATATTATCATGTTCGGTCGGACCCGTAACGTACGTAAGTCAGTTTGCGCGGCGTGCGCATGCGCACACGCTACTACTTTTGTTCTGCAGAACTAAAAAAATACCGTACAATTTCTCTATTAGGCGAATGCAGGGCGGAGCGGGAGCGAGCACATATGCACGAGCCATCCTAGCCTATTTAGAACTTGCACCTTGGAGCCACGAAGATTGGGGGAAGATCCTCGGTCAAGCAATGCAGCGAATGCTGTTGGAATGACCGAGTGTTGTCTCTCGCTGGCTAGATCGCGCACGAGAGATGAAGCTGTGGCTTAGTTCACACGGATAATTATATCGCACTCTGCCTCGTCGCGTCCTGCCGCAAGATCGCGAGGCAAAGAAGAGCAATGCGCATGTCAACGCGCGCGGTATACCTGAAGACTTCAGGAGCAGCGACAGGAAGGAACAGCGAGAGGAGGAGCGTGACGAGAGACGCAGTGAAAAACGCGGCGCGACGCGACAAAGCTCAAAAACAAAAAGCAAAATCAAAAGCACAACCAGCAGCATGCACACAACACCCCACGATATAGGTACGCTTGTGTGGCGTGCATAATAATACAAGGTCATTTGTCCCACACGACAAAATGTATATCCAAACATGTCACATGGCACCAAAAACTAAAGCATTTGTTCTTTATGCAGAACTGCTCTGTGCCACGCTGCACTGCATTGTCATCTCATAGAAACTCTAGAATGACCTCGTACTCGCAATGCTCTCATTTATCTGCTACATGGATCTGCCTGATCTGCCCAGCAGAAGAACAGATAAGACAAGGAGTCGTAATGAAGGGGAATAAGAGGAGGCTGCTAATGCAGGGCTAGGGGTGCAATAGTGTCAGGAAGGAAAAAAGTATATAACACTTATATAACATCAACGAGGCACGGGGCAAAGAAAAGCAAAAAACGTCAACCACACTAGGCTCCCTGAGGTGAGATTCGAACCACGACACTGTAGCCTAGGCAGAGCGCTCTTTTACCCACTATTAGAAACTGGGTGGTGTGTGGTCCATAGGGCTTAAGTGCTATGTCTCCGACGGACATTAAAAAGAAAGTGGCACAGTATAAGGGATAAATTAGAAATGTTACTAAAACAGACCTCAATTACATTCTTTCACTGTGCCTATACTGTTCTATTCTAAAACTTAGTCTCTCCACTCACTCGTCCAGTCATGGAGCAAAGAGAGGGTTCGCATCTTCATGGCCTCCAGGGTGACAATGAGGTCCCCTGGGCCACGGAGTCTCCCTCCTGGCACTGGACCTTCTTC
>CASHTH010000375.1:0-18676 GCA_030341885.1 Geodia barretti
AGGGAACCTCCCCACGTGTTCTACCCAGCCGACTGGTCAAACTGGCAATCCCAATTTCCAAAGGTTACAATGCCCGAAATCCATGTTTTCCAGCCCCTAATCTGAGGAGGTGTGAAATGCGCCTTGACCCTCAAATCATAACTGTTATGGAAGCCGTTGCCGCTCTGGGGTTGCCCCCCAACAATGAAGTTTCCCCCGAACAGGCCCGGATCAACGGCAAGCTGCGGCCCCGCGCGCCTGGCCCCGAAGTCGGCAAGGTTGAAGACTGCACCATTCCGGGCCCCGACGGCGAAGTACCGGTTCGCATCTACACCCCGGCAGGTTCCGGCCCCTTCCCCGGCTTGGCCTGGTTCCACGGCGGTGGCTGGGTCGTTGGCGACCTTGATACGGCCGATGGCTCCTCCCGCCACCTGTGCGTCGGGGCCAACTGCGTGGTGGTTTCCGTTGATTACCGTTTGGCGCCTGAGACCAAGTTCCCTGGCCCCGCCGAGGACTGCTATGCGGCCACGCAGTGGTTGGCCAATAACGCGGCTTCTATCAACGTAGACCCGACCCGCATCGCCACCGGCGGAGACAGCGCTGGTGGAAACCTGTCCGCAGCAGTGTCCCTCATGTCTCGCGACGGTGTGTGCTGACAACCTGTATTCCACTGCTGGGTTTAACGTTACCGACGCGAGAAATATTTCCAGACCGTGTCCTACATCGAAAACGGGGAAGGCTACTCGCTTAGCCGTGACGGGATGATCTGGTTCTGGGACCACTACCTGGCCGGCGACGCGGATGCGACACCAAGCCCTTTGACGCTTCCCGATGCATGCCAGCGACTTGAGCGGACTCCCGCCGGCCCTTGTAATAACTGCCGAGTTCGACCCGCTTCGGGACGAGGGTGAGGCTTTCGGTCAAAAGCTGGCCGAAGCCGGCGTTCCCACCACCTGCACTCGCTACGACGGGAGGGACTCACGGGTGTCTTTGACGGCATTGTCGCAGCGTGGCAAGCAGTGACAAGGGCACACTGCGGTTGGAACAGGCCGCAACCTGCCTGCGGGAAGCTTTTGCCGGCGCTCCTGTCCGAAGCTAGCTTCGCTTCTGCGAAGCAAAGCTCAGTAGGATAGGCACTGACCGGAATATGGGGCAAGGATGACATTTCATCTCTCCTTGCCCTTTCCTTTTGGTTGCCACTGGAATTAACAGGGCCCTATTCTCGAGTGCCGATCATCAGCTTAAATAGTCACTCAATAGACTTTGTGATAGTATCCTCAAAGCACGCTGCAGATCCCAAATTTGCCAGGAATAAATGCTGAAAACTTTCCAGGAGTCCGACTTTATCCAGAATCTTGTGGGTTATGTCATCCGCGCGGCCCTAGGCACCGGAATGGCCGTGGTGATGGCCGCGGTGGGAGTTGTCCTGGCGAGAATGGGCTTGCTTCTCTTCGGCCTGACCTCCTGGAATGCCTGGCTGGCAATGCTGGTTGTCGGGGCAGGAGTGGGCGCAGGACTGGGAAGCGGTACCGCCTGGCTCTGGTTGAAAGGAATGGGGAGCGCCTCAACCGCGTCGTGTCTTCTCCCTTCAACTATTTGGCCCTTCTGCTGCCGCCCACGGGAGAGTAGCGGAAGCTGGCTGGCCTATCAATATGGGGCCGGGGTGAAGCCTGAATGCTGCGCTTCTCCTGAAATGGGCCCCATTGCCTACGCCATTGTGGGGGCAGTTCTGGCTTCAAGTGGAACTGCCTTGGTGTCCGGAGTTGTCGGCCAGAATATCGGGCGTGCATTACGTTCTCGGCAAGGCGCCGCACGGGTTCCCATTCCGGGGGCCCCACCGGAATTGAACAGCAAGTAACCCTTGCCAGTCTGCCCAACCTTGGCCACGGAGGCTTAAAGGGTGCAAAAATTCATTGCGCGCCGCTTGGTCATTACTATCTTCACCCTGATTCTGGTCTCATTAATTGTTTTCGTCATGGCCCGGGCCTCCGGCGACCCGCGAACTCTACTCCTCGATGACTACGCCAGCACCGAAATGTGGGACGAGCTGGGGGTCGAATTGGGGTTAGACAAGCCACTCTACTTCCAGTACGCCATTTTCCTGGGGGATGCCCTCTTGCTGGACTTTGGAGACTCGGTAATCGATAACCAACCTGTGACCGATACCATCCTGGAACGGCTTCCGGCAACGCTGCAATTGGGCGCCGCGGCCTTTTTCTTCTCCCTGGCGGTGGGAATTCCACTGGGAATCCTTTCTTCGATCAGACGGGATAGTCTGTGGGACCAGGTAGGCAAGGTTGTGGCCCTCCTGGGTCAGTCAATGCCGCCCTTCTGGTTGGGCATCATGCTGATTTTCTTCTTCGCAGTGATGCTGGGATGGGTCCCGCCTTCGGGACGCTACGAATGGAACAGTTTCGTCCTGCCGGCCATTACCCTGGGCTGGTTCACGGTGGCAGCCAACATGCGCATCGTCCGGTCGGCCATGCTTGACAGTCTGGACACGGAATACATCAAGCTGGCGAGGGCCAAGGGAGTTTCGGAGACCCAGATAATCTGGAAGCACGCCCTCAAGAACGCAGTCATACCTCCGCTGACCTTCATGGGCATTACCCTCGGAACCCTTGTAACCGGCTCTATTGTGGCCGAGACGGTTTTCGCGTGGCCCGGCATTGGCTTGCTGGCCTTTGATGCCCTGCGACAGTCTGACTACTCTCTGCTGCAGGGAATCGTCGTATTCTTTGCCGTGATGTACCTGGGTACTTCTCTTCTGGTGGATATACTTTACGCGTACCTCGATCCCAGAATCCGCTTTAGCTAGCCGTAAGAGAGACGTTCAATGGCAGACACCGTTCTAATATCCCGGCCCGATTCATCGTTTCAGCCTATGCGGAGGATTCGTGGACTGCGCCGGCGGCACGTCCTCTTGGGGATTTCCGTTTTCCTGCTTTTACTGGTAGCCGGTACCGGGATTCTGGCACCTCTGCTGGCTCCCCATGACCCGCACCGGGGCAAACTAGCGGACCAGAAATTGCCCCCCGCGTGGATTGGAGAGCGCACAACAACGAAAACCGTGGTGGAATTCCCTGAGCCTGGATTGAGCCACCGCCAGATTTCCATTTCCAGGGCCCTGCGACTTGACCCCGATGCCGTGTTGGGCAATGAAGTAAGCGTTGCGTTGCGAGACGGAGGGAACTCAAGATACCTGCTGGGTACAGACGACCTGGGTCGGGACATTCTGAGTCGCATGATTTACGGGGCCCGCATCTCCCTGATTATCGCTGCCGTAACCCTGGGAATTGGCGGCGCAATTGGGACCGGGCTGGGCCTGATAGCCGGGTATGTTGGCGGGGTGGTCGACGAACTTGTGATGCGCATCGTGGATATTTTCCTGGCGCTGCCTCTTGTCCTGGTCGCGCTCGTATTGGTGGTAGCAGTGGGACAGTCCTTCTTCATAACTACGGTGGTGCTGGTGCTGTTCATCTGGGTGCGTTTCGCCCGTCAAATCAGGGGGGAGGTGCTCCAACTAAAGACCATGGATTACGTCTCCCTGGCAAAGGTGGCCGGAGCTTCAACGCCCCGCATTCTTTTTGTCCACCTGTTCCCTGGGGTGATCAATACGCTCATCGTGGTGGCGACCCTCCAGGTAAGTATAGTAATCCTGGTTGAGTCCACCCTGAGCTTCCTGGGAGCGGGTGTACCGCCGCCGACACCGGCTTGGGGTTCCATGGTCGCGGACGGCCGGGACTTCCTTAACGATGCCTGGTGGATTTCAACCATGCCGGGGGTGGCCATATTGCTGACCGTCTTGGCCCTGAATTTGTTCGGGGACTGGCTGCGGGACCGGCTGGACCCCAAGCTACGCCAGTTGAATTAGTACCGGTAAGAATTCAAATACGGCTGACAATGCAGCCGCAGGAGGATAGGAATGGAGCAAGTAACCAGCAGCGTATTTGCGGAAACCCAGATTCGAGGGTGCAACCACGGCTTCGTCGTCACGTCGGAAGGCGTGGTGATGATCGATAGTCCCCAGAAACCCAGCGACGCCCTCAAGCTGAAGGAGGAAATCGCCAAGCACGGCGAGCTTCTTTACATCATCAACACGGAACCCCACGGTGACCACTGGACCGGCAATGCCTACTTTGACGTGCCGGTCGTAGCCCACGAGGGAGTGAGGCAGCGCATCCTGGAAACCAATCTGGAAGAGCATGTGGCCCGGGTGGCGGGCATGGGGCCCGAAGAACCGGCCCTGTTGGAGAATTACACTCCCAACGCCCCGGTGATCACGTTTCGCAACGGCATGACCATGCACGTGGGCGACCATACCTTCCAGATGATCCACATGCCGGGCCATACCCTCTACCAGGCCGCCATCCTGATTAAGGAAGAAAGGTGTGGTCTTCACCAGCGACAACATCTTCCATAAGGTGCAGACCTACATTCAGGAAGCCAACCCCGACCAGTGGCTGCGGGCCCTGGAGTCCCTGCGCCGCCTTGACGAGGAGATATTTATCCCCGGTCACGGCCGCCGGTGCGACAAGGGCTACCTGGACGAGCAGGGCGAGTACGTCCTGGAGTGGAAAGAATACGCCCGCAACGCCGTGGAGCGCGGCATGACCCGCGACGAGGCCGTCGAAAATCTCACCGAGCTGACCGACCGCTACCCCATGGACGTGGGCCAGGACGGCACCTCACCCAGGGTAATGAAGATGAATGCCGCCAACCTGTGGGACTACTGGAGCAAGGCAGGAATCCACGAAGACCGGCCCGATTAGCTACTGCCTGTTCACAGGAATAAGAAGACCAAGAAGCTATCGGAAAAATCCCTTCCCCCTTGATGGGGGAAGGTTAGGATGGGGGTGCCGAGTAGCGTGATGTCACCTCCACTCAATAGTGAGTCCGTCTTCGGGGGTTTTAGATAGCTATAAAGAATGGGCAGTCAACAAACTGCCCATACTGCTTTCGGTCCCTTCATACACCTTCTGAATAAGACCTCTAGACCCGCTCACCTTTAAAAACCCACAGCCAGTCCTGGTCCCGGGCCGGGCCTGTAACCCACCCGTCCATGGCCTGCTGGCGTTCCGCCCCTATGTCCACACCCAGGCCATCGGCCAGCCGGTTCATAAAATTGAACAGGCAGGTTATCCCCACCACTGAGAGTATCTGTTCATCAGACAAACCCAGTTCTCTCAGGGTTATTACATCTGCCTCCCGCATCTCCGTCGGTTCTTTGGTCAGCTTCACCGCAAAGTCCAGCATGCCTCTGGTCTGCGGGTCGAGGTCGGCAGTCGTATAGTCGTGCAGGACGTGGCTGGCGTATTCCGGGTCGTCAGAATGTTGACGGAGGAACCCTCCGTGGGAGGAGGCTCAATAGCGGCAGCGATTGATCACTGACACGGCTACGGCAATGGATTCCTCCTGAACCCGGGTGAGTTCAGACGCGCCGAAACTGACGGCCTGGTTAAGCTTGCGGACCACCTCCATCATCTTGGGGTTAATGGACATGGAGCTGATGATGCCGGGCATGCCCACGTCTTCCTGTCTTATCCAGGTCATGATCTGCTCCTTCTTCTCCCGTCATCTGGGCCAGCAGATAACGGGTATTTCGCTTTGGGTAACTCTCAAACAGTGACCAATACAGGCTAATCACTCACCGAGGCGGGGCGGGCGCCCTCCAGGTAATGAGTATGCTCCGCAGAATAGGGGTCAAGGGCCGGGAAAAATACCAGCAGGTGAGCCGTGCCTTCGCCGGTGACTCTAAAGGAGTGCTCAGCCCCGGGAGGAATGACCACGGTGTGGTTAGCGCCGACAGTCCGGGTTTCGCCATCCATGCTGACTTCCAACGTTCCTTCCAATATGACGATAAGCTCGTCTATGGTGTGAGTGTGCAGCGGAGCGCCGGTGCCAGGCTCGGCGGTATTGATGCTAAAGGTGCTGGTTACCCCCTGTTCGTGGCCCGCCACGTCCCACTTTCGGTAGCCAGGCCGCTAGGGCACCTCCGGAGCATGGGAATGGTCAATAATGGGCATTCTGTCCTCCAGGCGTTGGGTCAGGTTGTCGGCGGGCAGTACCTGCCGGAGATTTACGCCCCATTGTACCCCATATTCCACTAACTGCCAGACCAGTAAACCAGGGACCAGGAATAAGCGTGCCATGATGAGGTGCCCCTGCCGGAACTAACTTGTCGAACCCCGTCGAACGTGCGATTTCACGTACAGATGCTCAGCGGAGACCGTGCTATACTTGGTCAATCATCGGCACTTCAGGAGAAACTTATGACCACGCCAGCGGCTCAACCGGATAGTGACCGGATTTCCCGGTCTTTCACGATCCAGGGCGACGCGATGACCCTGGAAGGTATGAAAAAGCAGGCAGAAGCACGCGGTTTCACCATTATGTGCGACGAAGGTCCACCTATGGGCGACAACACCGCGCCTTCTCCCATGACCTATTTCGCGGTTGCCATCCTGTTTTGAGAAATGACCCAGCTTGAGCGGTACGCTCAGATGATGAAAGTGGACCTGGGGCAGGTAAAAGCTAATGTCGGTTTTTCGGTTTCTTCCGAAGGTTCGGTGCTTCGACAAACGGTTCAGGCCAAGGCGGAAAAGATCAACATTCACTACGACGTAGTTTCTAATGACCCTCCGGACCGGGTGGCCGGCCTCATGCGGAACGCCCGCAACGGTTGTTATGCCCGCCAGTCCTTCGGGCGCCCTGAGTTGTTCGAAGACACCATCAACTTGAATGGCGAGCCATTTGACCTGGCTGACTACCCGGCTCCAGGCGGCAACTAACTTACGGACACCTTCCGTTCTGTATAAATCCGAGTCTAGTTATTCAACGTAGTATATATTGACAGGGGTCGTTGGTGTTTCATACCTCACCCCCTTGGAATGCCAGGCTCCTGTCACAATGCCAGCGGTCGGGGCTGTCGGTCAGATGGCCCAGGTTGGCCCAAACGATTCAAGAGACAAATTCATGCAATGGGCGGGGTAGTGGCGGACGACAGGACTACTACGGAATTCACCTCTGAAATTCCCGCGATAGTTACTCAAGGGCTTACCCGGCAATTCGGCAGAGTTACCGCCCTTAATAAAGTGAGTCTGGTAGTTCCTTCTGGAACTGTCCTGGGGCTCTTGGGTCCTAACGGTTCCGGCAAGACCACCTTGCTCAGCATTCTGGCGGGATTCATTGCTCCAACCGCCGGCAACTTTCAATTGTTGGGCCAATCCGACCACAGCGAGGCGCTGGCACGGACAGGTTCGCTTATCTCCCGTCCTCTCTTGTGGCCCCACCTGACCTGCCGAGACAACTTGCGCTGCGTTCAGGGCATAACCGGGGGCGAGTCAGACATGGACGAAGTGGACCGCCTGCTCGCCGAGGTGGGCTTGGACGGCAGTGCGACCAATCGCAAATTCGGCCAGTGTTCCACCGGAATGAGACAGCGTCTGGGCATCGCCACCGCCCTGCTGGGCAAACCTGACCTGCTCCTGCTGGACGAACCCACCACAGGTCTGGACCCGGAGGGAATGGTGGAAATCCGGAACCTGATCCGTGAATTGGGAAACGCGCCGGGGCGCTCCATAATAATGTCCAGTCATTTGCTCCACGAAGTCGAACTCACCTGCGACCACTACGCGATCATCTTTCGAGGGAACCTGGTGGACCAGGGCCCCTTAACAAATACACCCCCACCTGCTTCGGCCGTTCAATTAAACACCACGGACAATAAGCGCGCCCTTGATTGCCTCGTCAATAAGGGCTGGACCGCCTCCACCAACTCACGGGACACGGTCCAGCACCAATCCTTGCTGGTGGAAATACAGCCTGGCGCCGAATGGAAGGTGGCCAGGGACCTGGCGGAGTTTGGCATTTATCCCTCAGACATGCGCCCGTCTGAACCGACCCGTTTTACCGGATCGCTGGAGGGAAAGTACCTGGCTGCTGTGGGCCGTGGGGAAGTTGAAGGTGTCCAGCAAGAATGATCCGCCAAGTGATTTGCCTGGCCCGATGGGAATGGTTTCGCCAGAGTCGAAAAATCAGTGTGATTGTGTTGCATTCTCTGGCCATCCTTCTGGCGGTGGTAGTGCTGTGCGTGGCCGCAATGAACAATATCGGATGGATCCCCTTCCCTGTGGAAGTGAGCTACTTTCAAGCGGCTTCAGGCTTCCTCTCGACGTTGGCTCCTCTGCTGGCCATCCTGTTGGGCGCATTGGTACACGCCGTTGACCTTCAAGGAGGCAACTGTCGGACACTGGCCGCCCGGGGCGCTTCGAGAAGCTCAATATTAGCCTCCAAGGCCATGCTGTCCGCCCTGGTGTTGCTTGGTTTTCACCTGTTCGTCGTGGCGCTCGCCTTTTTGCTTGCCCTGGCTATTGCCCCGCACTTCGACGACTGGCGGGCCGGCCTCACCGGCGTTGGCGTTTCCTTTTTGATTTCCCTGCTTTACCTGGCCCTGGGTATTGCGCTTAGCCACTGGCGTCAGTCCACCGCTTTTACGGTGGGGATTGGTATCGCCGTCATTTTTTTCGAAGCAATTGCCTATCCTATCGCCAGTGAATTGGGCCGCTTCATTGAATGGCCCATCAGTGAAGTTACGGCCTCGACCATGTGGGGCATTTCCAACGGTTTGCAGGGTGACAACGACTTGCTCGGCGCGGGTTGGTATGTTCCCATAGTAGTCGGATACATCGGTGCGTTGGTGGGACTGTCCCTGCTTGCTTTCCGGAAGTCTGACTTGCGGGCGGGCGGCGATTAAACGAGAAGATGCTTTGGACCTATAAGGGCGACGCATGGCGAACTTGAAACTTTCTTGACACTTTCGGACTATTATCGGTTTAAAACAGGTCTGGCTTTGAAAACCTTGGGGCAACAAATCCGGCCGGGTGCCAGTGGCGTATTCTCTCTCAAATGACCGGAGTTGCTCAGCCACCTCAGCGTCGGCCTATGGCAGCTATCCTCGTTGACACCTAGGATTACCTAAGTTAACATCATAGGCCAGTATTTCGAATCTGACCATTTTCTGCCATCTCCGCATAGAAGAGAAGTTTGCCCCGAGTTTGGGGATTAGTAGGTATGAATGCGAATAGTCGCAGCCTTGGGACGAGTATTAGCTAACTGGTACGTGGCTGGGCCAGGCTTGGCAATAGCAGGCTTGGTCATTGGGTACGGCCTTTTCTTCTATGCGATCCCTGGATATTCGGCACTGTTCCAGTCTGTCCCCGGCAACCCCAAGATAGGCGTCATCGATATTCCTTTTTCGGGAATTAACGAAAACTCCGCCTATGTCATAACCGCCTACCTGAACTATGCGCGCCTCAATCCGGAAATCAAGGGTGTGCTCATCAAGCTGGCCAGCCCCGGGGGCGGCGCATCCGCCAGCGAGCAGCTTTACCACGAGACGGCCAAGCTTCGGGAAGAGAAGCCCGTCGTCATGGTAATGAACGGCATGGTCGCCAGCGGCGGCTACATGATGGCGATGGGTGTCAACCATTCCTACGCCAAGACTTCCACCTTGGTCGGCAACGTGGGCGTAGTTGCCGGAACCGGCCCCATCTTCCCTCCCCAGATTCCCGAACAAATAGCTTTCACCGGCCCGTACAAGCTGACCGGGGCATCTCGCAGGGATTGGATTTCCGACCTTGACCTGCTCAAGGAAGCTTTCGTTTTGATGGTAGTTCGGGAAAGAGGAGATAAGCTCAAGATAACCCCGGAACAGATCGGCGAGGGCAAGCTCTATACAGGTGTGGAGGCGGCGTCACTGGGCCTGGTGGATGAAATCGGCAGCGACACTGAAGCCTTAGCGAAAGTGGCGGAACTGGCCGGTATCAGTAATTACGGGTTGGTTAACGTAAACGTGGAAGTCAATCGCCTCTTCGTACAGGACCTGCGGCGTATTTACTCTTCCAGCGGCGATATAGACCAGCCTTTGACCGAATCTGACGTGAAGTTGCTCCAGATATTGGCCGGCCGCCAGGCAGTGCCGTATCAGGAGGATGTTGAGCAAGACGGCAATGCCTCCGAGTTCCCCGAAATTGGCGACCTTAACGCCGGGCCAACATTGCCAACAGATTTCAGCGCTTTGAACCGCCCTATGGAATTCGGTGCCCTGGGCCAGCCTCTGGGCAGCAAATTCCCCGACCTTCCCGTCGAAATTAACCAACCGCAGTTCTACTACTTATACGTTGGAGCAGACCACTAAAGTGTGGAAACTAGCTGTACTGCCAGCCTTCCTGGTTGCCTTCCTCCTGGTGGCGCTCTTCACCTTTTACCGGGGTGTATACACGGCCCCTCCTACTCCTGACATTGCCTTTACGGAAATAACCTCCGTTCCAACGGCTGCCAGTGAATATTCGGACGAACCAGTATTCTCTAGCAATCCGGTGGCAGGAGAAATTCGTGGGCAATTGCTGATCGACGATTCTCACCGGAACAACTTCTATCGGGCTGAAATTGGCACTCTGCTGTCCCGTGTTGCGGCAAGGGGCTACGTTGCCAGTTTTCGTGAGCAGGATTCCACTGTCAAGTTGGCAACTCAGCTTAGCCAGGTGGACGCTCTTATAGTAGTCCTGCCCACTCAGCCATTTAATGCAGAAGATATCGAGACCGTCGTTGATTTCGTTGAGACCGGCGGGAAGCTGCTCTTGGTGGGTGATCCGGGGAGATTCTTCAACCTGAATGAACTCTCCGAACCCCTGGGCATTTCCTTCCAGCCCGATTACCTCTACAACCAGGTGGAGTACGATACCAATTTCCGTGACATTTTTGTTCGAGACTTCCAGGCCGACTCCATCACCACGGGCCTGGGGGAAATGGTCTTCTACTATGCAGGATCCCTCAAGTCCGCCGGGCCGGGCCTGACTCTGACCGACAGCAACACTCGTTCCACTCTTTTCGAAACCGACTCTCCTCGCTCATCCGTGGCGATAGGGGGCCCATCGCAATGTCCTGGCCGTGTACGACTTGACCTTCATGATTCCACCCTACAGCGGCGTCAAGGACAATGGGCGCCTGGTATCCAACATCGCCGATTTCCTGACGGAAGGCGGTCGCAACTATCGACTGGCCGACTTTCCCCGATTTTTTCCAGAGCGACGTTGACATTCTGGTGGGGGAACCCGACCTGATCTCGCAGGGAGCCAGGATGAAGCAGGTCCTGGGCAGCAAGGGCATCACCTCCCAACTGCGCGGAACGGAAAACGTGGGCAGAGACACTGTCTTCCTCTCCCTGTTCGACAATCATGCCAGCGTGTCCCGGTATCTCGAGGCCAATGGCGTTCGCATCGGCGAAACTTTGGCCACCCCCTTTGCGTCGGGAATTTCCCTGGAAGAGCGATCGGTAATGCTGCTGGACCGGTCTGGTGAACGGGACGTCTTGGTAATCGTTGCAGACACCTCTGACGGGTTAAGGTCTGCCATTAATCTCCTAAACTTGGGCACGTTCCGCAATGGACTAGTTGACGATATTACAGGGGTGTTTGAAACCAGATGAAGATAAGACCTCTTCCTTTCCTCATGCCGGTGGCAGCTGTATTGCTCCTGCTGGTAATGGCCTGTTCTGAACAGGCCTCGGATTCAACCACCGATGTTCAATCCACCGAAATGTCGGCGGCTTCCAGGGCCGTACCTACTGCGGTGCCTGTATCCGCAGAACTGGTATCAGAATTCTCTGCTGCCCAGGATTCTATTAACGCCGACTGGGACCAGCTCCACCTCGACTTTGACAGCTGGCGGGGGAATCTCAGCGCATGTGACCGTACCGCCGCCCTTGCCGCCATGCGTGTATTCGCCAGCGACTTCGGGCAAGTCGCCGAGCAAGCCCGTGACCTGCCCGGCAAGGGGATCGCTCGGGAATTGCCCGACAACGTGATCCTGGCAGCCAACAGCGAAGAAACCTCACTAAGGTTGTTGCGGGACACCTGGCTTCCCGGGGACGTTTCCCTCCTGGAGAACACCCAGACAGAGCGGGCCACGGCAGCCGGCTTGATGCGTGCCACAGCCATTGAAGTAGACAAGCTGGAAGAACTGGACAAGCCGGAAGACCAGGAAGTAGCCGAGGATTTCGCCGATGCCCTGGAAGCGGTAGACGAGGCTTGGGACGCCTTCAACGATTCATATGGAGCATTGGAGGACGATCACATTGACCTCAGCGTCAGCGAAATCGTCACCCGCCTCAGGGTACTGATAGATGAGCACGAAGCTGTGCTGGAAAGCCTGGAAGATATTCCTTCCGACAAGGTAACCGACCCTGTTCAGGACCAACTGGTCGAAGCCGCTGAAGCCGAGTCCGAAGCATTGGAAGACTTGCTGGACGCCTTCCGCCGGGAAGCCAGGGGAACCGCCAGCGAAAATGGAGCGGAGGATTCTGACAGCGCTGCCCAGAACGGCAATGGGAACGGCGATGGAAACGGCGGTACAGCCTCAAGCGAAAATGGCTCTGAAGCCAGTCCTGAAGAATCTGCCGAATCCAGTGAGGAAGGAACCGAGGGCTCTACGGGTTCACCCCAGGGAACAGCCGGAAACCACGAGCGTGGCACCGCAGGACTGGGTCAAGTAAAAGGACAGACCGGACCGGATGTCCAGGGTGGCATAACCGGAATCCCCAACCTCTTCACCGGGCTTCCCACCGGCCTGACTGGCCCCACCACTGCCGGCCAGCAAGCAGGCCCCGATTCTTCCGAAGACGAGGAGTCCGGTGCCGAAGAGGCAGACTACTCTGGATACTTCGACACGTTCGAAGACACGCTGGACCAGACGAAAGTAACTCGAAAGCAAGCTGGAAGGGATCTTGAAGCCATAATCGAAGGCGTCAGTGAAGAAGACAAAGAGAACTTGGCCGAATTTACGTCTGCCTTTACGGATCTGATGGATGACTGGAACAGTTTCCATGCAGAGTTTGACCGATGGGTACGAACAGAAGGTAATTGTAACCGTGCCAGCGCCGTAGAAGAGCTGCACGACTTCAACCAGCAGTTCAGCGAGCTAGGCAACCGTGTGAGGGAACTGTCCCAGGTGTCTTACCTCCGGCCCAGCTCCGATCTCCTCGCTGAAGCCGTAGATCGGGAGGGTGCCGCCCTGCGGGGACTCGCCAGCACTTGGGCCCCTTACGAAAGCGATGTCTACCGTGGCTTGGACGATGAAAGAGCCAATGCCGTTAATTTGAGGCGCCTGGCTGACCGCCGGACGCAGGAACTAATTGAAAGGAACGGCATGGACCAGTAGCCCAGCTTCATTGGTCTTCGGTGAACCGGTCATCCAGTAACAACAAAAGCCCCTATCTTCCAGACTTGTGAAGATAGGGGCTTTTTCACCGGTCCAGGGCCATGACCTCTCGGCATGTATGGCCCGACTGCGCCAGTGTCCCGCTAAAGGTTTATTCGGCGGGGCTCAAAACAAGGCCAACTGCCCTGGGTCACACGCCAGTCACAAGGCGCTCGACCACCTCAGCGCCCTGTAGGACCTCAGGGATCACCGCAGTTTCCTCCTTGGTGTGGAACGAGCGTACGCCAATGCCTACCGGCAAAGCGGCTATCCCATGCTCGAAGAACACGTTGGCGTCGGAACCGCCCCCACTGCCTTCCATCCGCGGTTCCAATCCCACTTCCCCCAGCGCCCGGGCCAGCATTGCCACCGTGGGATGTTCGGCACCCACCCGATAAGCCTGGTAGCTGTTGCTTATGTCAACAGCAAGGCGCGCCTCCGGATACATCGCTGAGACTTCGTCAAACACCTGGCGGAACCGGTCGGTATAGTGCTCCAGCTTTTGCTGGTCCCGGCTTCGTATCTCCCCGTCCAGGAAGGCCCGTTCGGGGATTATGTTTCGTTTCAGCCCCCCTTCCAGGTACCCGATATTGGAAGTCGTCTCCTCGTCGATCCGGCCCAAGGGAAGCCTGGTCAAAAGGTGACCGGCTATGACCAATGCCGAAATGCCATTCTCGGGTTCCAGTCCAGCGTGGGCGGCGCGCCCATGAATCTCCGCCTTCACCACATTCTGGGAGGGCGCGGCTACCGTTAGCCGGTTCACCGGGCCTTCGCCATCCAACACTACTCCGCGCTGGGCGGACACCAGGCTGAAGTCCAGGTTGTGTGCCCCGTTTAGTCCCCCTTCTTCAGCGCGGGAAAATATTACTTCTACCGGCAGGTGCGTTGCCCCGGACTCCCGCACCGCAGTCAAAGCCTCCAACACAATTGCCACTCCCGCTTTGCAGTCACCGCCCAGTATGGTGGTCCCATCGGAGTGAAGCACATCTCCGTCCAGTTGCGGTTTGATGCCACGGCCCGGTTCCACGGTATCCAAATGGGCCGACAGGATAAGCGGTTCCCCTTCCCCGTCGAGCTTTGCTATCACATTCTTGTAAGCATCGTGCTGTACCTTGAATCCCAGGGCTTGAAGGCGGGAAGATACTTCCCAGTCCATTTCGTCCTCTTCGCCAGTGGGACTGTCGATACGGATCAGGTCCATCAGCGTCGTGATCAACCTTTCCCGGTTCGCCATCCTGTCCCCTCCCTTAAGTGGCTGTGGTCTTTGTAGCCGATTATACAGTAGAAGCACCGGCCTAAAGACACGCTTCCCGCCGTTGTGTATACTGAACCAACGGCAAGGGAGAGGGAATGGAACTTTCGGTGAGATTTTTCGCGTTGTACCGCGAGCGGGCAGGCTGCAGTGTAACCGGTGTCTCAGTGGAGCCGGGTGCGACCGTCGCGGACTTGTTGAACACTGTTCGGGAACAATTTCCGAGGTTAGCGCCTCCTGACGTTCAGATAGTAGTGGCAGTCAACGAAGAGTACGCCGAACCGGACACCCCTCTGAGCGCTGGAGATGAAATCTGTTTGATTCCCCCGGTCAGCGGGGGCTAAACTCCTTCAGACTCCTCCACCTGGCAAGCCATCCCCATAGCAGGTCAAGAAATATGAGCGAAATGATAGTAATTACCGAGCAACCCCTCAATCCGGAGGAATACACCAGCCTGGTGCAACGTGACTCCAACGGGGCCGTGGTTACATTCCTTGGAACCACCAGGGACTCCTTCGAGGGAAAGAAGGTAATTCACCTGGAATATGAAGCCTACGAGGAAATGGCCTACAAGAAGCTGGAGGAGATCCGCCAGGAACTGAGGGCCGAGTTTGGTGTGGAAGATGTCGCCATAGCCCATCGCATCGGGCCGGTGAACATCGGTCAGATCAGCCTGGTGGTGGCAGTGGCTTCACCCCATCGGAAAGAGGCATTTTTCGCCTGCCACGAAGCGGTCAACCGACTAAAGCATGTAGTGCCCATATGGAAGAAAGAGGTCTACGATGGCGGGGAACACTGGGTCTCTTGTGAAGACCACGAATTTCACGAAGAAGCCGCTTCCCATCAATCCGAGACGGCACCCGCCACGGCGGATAACGACTAGGCTTTGCTTTCCCGACGGCGCCTCTTTCTCGCGGCGGCAGCCCTGACGCTCCTGCCAATTTACGTTTTCCTCGCCACAACCCCGGTACTTTCCAAAGAGCCAGTCGTTACCCTGCGTATTTGCCGTGCGTTTGTTACCCCCTGCCAGCAGGAAGTAAACCTGCCCGTCGGCGGGGAAGCAACC
The DNA here is from genome assembly GCA_030341885.1 of Geodia barretti. Taxonomy (NCBI): domain Eukaryota; kingdom Metazoa; phylum Porifera; class Demospongiae; order Tetractinellida; family Geodiidae; genus Geodia; species Geodia barretti. The sequence continues at coordinate 15,555 of CASHTH010000375.1, forward strand.
TTGGCCCTCCATTTAGATCCCCCTGATGACCTCGACCCCACACTACCCTTGTCTCTGGTTGCCTGGTACCTAAAGGTGCTCTTTCTTGGCGACGAAGCCGTCGAAATTTCAACCCTCCGCTCAGCAGGCAGGCCTTTCCAGGAACAGGGTTCCCCTGACTTGGTCCTTAATGGTGTTAGGTCCCTCCAGGAACCACCGCCTCAATCGGCCATCAATACTATGGGCTATTACCGCATAAGTAACGGTTACGAGCATGAGGCAGCAACGGCAGAATACGGGATTACGTTGGTAGCCCTCGCTCCAGGCGAACAAGCCGAGGCAGGTATCCGATTACCGGATGAAGACAGCGTATTAATTGGCAGCATTAACTTGAAAGGCGCCAGTGCAGGTACCACTCAACTGTTGGCCGAGGACTCTGCCACCTATTCCCCTCAGGTTGTGATCATGGATGCCTCGAGTGGTTTGAGCCAGTCCGACTTGGAAGTAAATGGTCCCCTGGCAGTGATAAATGTGGGACCCACGGCAGAGAAATCCCGCCTGCAAGGCCACGTATGGTCCGACCTGCCGACTGGCGAGGACTCCTTTCATCCGTTCACTGGAACCTTCGACGTTCAATTCTGGCAGCCTGGTACCGTTCCGGTCTGGCTGGGAGGAACTGGCCATCCCACGGCAACCTTCACCAACTTGACCGGGGACAGCGAAGGCAACTACCACGTGCCTGACCTTTCTCCTCAAATGCTTCCCGCTGGAAGTTACGATCTGCGCGCCAGGGGAGCGGGAACCCTTTCTATTCTGGAACAGGACGTGCATGTTGATACCTCAGGAAGCAGCGGACAGCCTTTGCCCATAATTGTAATTATCGACTTGGGGCCACTGCCGTCCGGGGAACTGACTGGCGACAACAGGGTAAATGAAGTCGACTTGTCCTTTCTCAGATCGAACTTCGGAAGCCTGGTAAGTCGCGGCGAGGCAGGGGCAACAGGAGACGTCAATAATGACGGGGTAGTGGACGGCCAGGACTTTTCCTTAGTCGCTGCCAACTTCGGGAGGCAAGGGGAGTAAGGGCAAATCACTTCCCGAGTTGAAATCTTGATTTAGGCTACGACAGAAGAGGTCGGCCAACCCAAATCAACCCGGTTACTTGCGTTCAACAACACCTATAAGGAAATAGTCGCTGTAGCCTCCGCAACCAGTTGGTTATCCTGATTTTCAATCACAACCAGGCACTTTACGAGGTTCAGACCATCTGACTGAACCTTGTCAACGACTCTGCCCGACATGCTGATGGAATCCTCCGGTTTTACGGGGACAATCAATTTCAGGTTCAAACTGCTCCCGCTGGCAACTATGTTCGGTAGCGGAAAACCCTTCTCCAGCAACTCGGTAACGTAGGATAACAAGGCCTGGCTCGCTGCCTCAGTGCCTCCGAGTGATTCTTCGTCGGCCTCCTCACCACCCCCGGCATCGTGGGGAGACAAGAACTTCAAGAAGGCCTCGATAGTATCGGACGTTTCCCACTTAACCACTATGGGCAGTTCGTCTCCAATACTCACTGATTCAAATGTAGTTGTCTTAGTCCACAATCTTGCCATAGCCTCATTCTCGCCAACCATATCTAGCTTAACAAGGGGAAGTACCCACCGCACATTATCCTCCAATCTAAAATTAAATTTTTTATATATTAATAATTTTATAAAAAAAATAAAATTTATTTAATTATATAAAATTCCAAAATTCTTCTAACAAGAGACAATTTTTATTGATTATATTTGTTAAAAGAAAAATGACGATTAAAATACTACTTATCCCATCTTTCACAAAATCTTTCTTTACCCCTACTTAAAACCATGCATACAACATATACCTATTTCATATCCTACCCTTTTCCTCCTCTCTCCCGTCCTTTCTTTCCCCCCGCCGCCTTCCCCGCTTCCCACCCTTTTTGCCCGCCCTTTGCCCCCTCCCCCCCCGCTGCCTTCCTTCCCGCGGTCTTCTCTCACTTTTCCCCTTCTCCTCCTTTTTTTCTTCCTTCCTCTCCCTCTCCCTTCCTCCTTTTCTTTTTTCGCCATTTCTTCTCCTCCCGCCTTTTTTTTTCCCCCTCCCTCTCCCTGTTTCCCCCCCTTCCTCTCTCTCTTCCTTCTCTCCTCTTTGCCCGCCCTCTTTCCTTTCTTCTTTATCCTTTCCCTTCCCCCTCCTTTTCCCTCAATCTCCCTTAAATAAAAACGATAAAAAAAATTCGTTTTTAAACGAATAAACATTTATTAAATATATATAAAATATCAAAAATAATTTAAATATAATCGAATTTTATAAATCGAAAAAAATCAACGATATAATAACGATTAATAAAATTACACAATAAATAATATTCGATTATTTGTTTGTTTATATATTCGATATTAATTATGATTATTATAAAAATCGATAAGTTTAAATATTTAAAAAATTACGAAAAATTAAATTAAATTTTAAAAATAAATTTTTTTAAAACGATATATCTTTTATAGAATATTTTAAAAACGAAAAAAAAAAATAAATAAATTTAATAAATTATTTAAAAAATAAAATAAAACGAATATTTTTTAATCAATTTAAAATATTATAATGTTAAATAATTAATATATACGATAAAGATACATAATAAAGATGCGCAGGGGCCAAGCTTTGCCATTCTGCTCGGCTTTTCGCGACCGTTGGTCTGTGTGCTAAACTGGCTTCCGTCTTGTATGCAAGAAAAACATTATTTTCCTGAGCCCGGGGAGGCAACATCCAATGACCAGCAAGGAATCAGCTTTGAATCGGGGAATGGTGGTAGTAGCCCACGCCGACGACGCCGAATGGGGTTGTTCCGGCACCGTCGCCAAATTGTGCGCCGAAGGGTGGGAAATGGTGTACGTCCTTTGCACCGACGGCAGCAAAGGCATTGACGACCCGGATATTTCCGGCGAAGAACTCATTCGAATTAGAATGGAGGAACAGACCAACGCTGGAAGCGTTTTGGGACTCCACGATGTAGTGTTTTTGGGCTACGAGGATGCCATGCTCCAACCCAGCCTTGACCTCCGCCGGGACATCGCCAAACAGATACGCCGCTATCGCCCGAACCTCGTAATCTGCCAGAA
>CASHTH010000376.1:0-12028 GCA_030341885.1 Geodia barretti
TTTATGATTACAATGAATGTGGAGGGCTCACTTGGTTCGCTATTGTTGAGGTTCGTGTCGAGAGGTTCGCTGAACATACAATCAGTCCCATTGCTTCGTTCACACGGGTTCCGGTTCTTGGCCTCCAGTATGCCTGCAATTCCTGGTGCATTGTACATGTGCACGTGCAAGAGAGAGAAGAGAGAGAACACATATAATCGGGGTAGAAAGGGAGGGAGATTCAAGCACAGAAATTGCAGAACAGGTGCAGTCTTGTGTTACCTATACCTGACCACAAACTAGCCAGAAGTGCAGATTTACTACAAACGCAACACGCCACTACAATACCACGCACAGACCGCTTTTATTACCGGCGAGATAATTATATGGCTTTTACCCATGCTACTACACCAGCTACGTAAAGAAAAGGCCCCGTTTGTGAGTCACCGTAGCCTGCCCCACCCAAAAGTGAACAGAACTAAAGGCACTATCAGACGCCGTGTATGGTTACTGCACGTTCAACACGGCCTCACCCAGTCCAACTACGGCCGCCAGGGACATCAGAGACAGCACTCCCAAGACAGCGGCTCCCACGATCACCAGTATTGCATTCCTCTTCAACATCATCTTCGACTCAGAGCTTCAGTTTGTTTGCGTTTGGCAAAAGGTTTACGCATGCGCACAACAAACGTAGATTCACGCATGCGCAATAGTCGTGCCATATTTGTCACGGCTGTTATTGTGCAGAGAGAGCTAGGGAGGGCGAGCGCGAGAGGACCGGGGCTTTTGTTGACTGAAGACACTTCTTGGACTCTGGAGCTCTCGGCTTGAGTGCTCGCTTTGGCGGAAGATTGATCGTCGTGAACTTGGCAGACCTTCAGTGTGTGCTTGTCTACCTGCTGTCGCCTAGAGAGCTAGATCTATAAACTGCGTGTTTGCTACGCTCGAGCTCCGGGACGCAGCAATGGAGCTGGTGGAGCTGGACTGCAGCCCGAGGCTGACACCGCGGAGGTTTCAAGGTACAAACTGCTGTGGTGTACGAGGACCCTCTCCACCTCACTCTCTCTCTTTCTCTGTCCACTCTGCCTTGCTAGGAGAAGCGACGACCAGCCAGTTGGACCGTCCCAACCGGCCTCCGTGCCTGACTGTTCCCGCTGACTCCTCCTCCTCCTCCCCCACGGCCACCGGGGAACGCAGTCTGGCCACTGGCAGCGACTTTACCGATGACTCTCGGAGGGTTAGTTCACCTTTGACCCCCGTGTAGTAGTGAAGGATTAGCAACTTCACTGAATGGGTATGATATCACTGGGTAGTCCGTGCAACGTGTTGGCCGCAATAGAAATGCAGTTTTTAACCTTGTTTTATGGCCTAACATATGTACCTACGTATTTCACGATACTTTATATCATGCAACACATTGTGTGTCCATGATGTCACAGGCCCAGACAAAGAAGGGACAGAATGACATCATAAGGCTATTGCGACGGAAACGAACCCCCTCTAGTTCTTCGGACGTGGACGACGACCCCCCGCGAACTGCAACCTCCCCGAAATCCTCTCCTCGCATGTACAGGATCCCCCTGATCGGGAAGATCCCCCTGACCCCTCTCACCAAGACCTCTCCCAGGTCAGAGCAACGGGCCTCGTGGGGCGGGGACCAACTCATTGGCGGGAAATATGACGTCACCTCAAAGGACAAGTCTGTTCTAGAGAGGATCTCACACAGAGCTCATCGCCACGGCGCCAGGGTCCGGAAGCCACACGAGGTAATGTCTGTCAAAGACCTCGAGTATTATACATGGCTTTGGTGATGTGTGTACCTACTTGATTTTGTTGCTGTTGTGTAATGCAGACAATTTAACCTCCCTAATCTGAGCATAAATGAGACAAAAGAAGGTGTCAGTGGTAGCGAGGTGTCTTAATTCGGGGGTTAAATCTGCATCCAAGTAACTAATAAGTGTCCTTGTTGGAGGTGTCCTCATTTCAGGGGTGTCCTTAGAGAGGGTTTCCAATGTACGTACTATATGCTGTGTTTCCACCACCATACTGTATATACAATGGATATGTTGCTCTGTTGCTCAGTTACTTCATTGTTGTTGGGGTGAGGCACCGGTTGACCTGCTCAATAACAGTTTCTCTAGTGCCAACATGTGACAGAATTGTCCTTGGTGGGGTTGACTGCTGCGTATAAGTACTTGTTACACAGCACTGCTTTGTGTAGGGACAGCTGTTGCCACATTGTGGCCTGCTTCCTTCTCCTTTGCCTGCTTCCTTCTCCTTTCCTTCTCCCTCTCCCTCTCTTTACCATTCTCTCCCTCTCTGCCCCTCTCCCTCTCCCATGTACTATGAATGTATGTATGTATGGAACCTCCACAATAAACGACAATTGAAAGACACCGGCACTTGTTTAACTAATACTTTCACTGTATACTGTGCAGTGGGAAAACATCTGACTAGCGCAGTTTTCCTTTGTGATGCCTTTAAAGTGAATTCACATGACTGTTTCCAGCTCTAGTCTGTGTGCATATCGATGTTCCTCCAAACCTTTGCTGCATAGTCATTATGTCCCTTCCTTGTTGGTACATGTCTCAACAACTTGGTAGCGAGGTAGAAAGGCAAGGCATGCACTTGAGCCTTGTGACCAAACCATTTGTGGAGTATGTGTAGTGACCGAGGTGTCACTTGATGTGTGTGTGTGTGTGCAGGTATTTGTGGAGCTGGAGGAGCTGAAAGCTGACAGTGAAGGAATGGAGTGGGAGGAGACTGCAAGGTCAGTGTGTCCGTTTGTACCACCCTAGACCACACCCTTTCTACCCAACCTACGAAGACCTGCGTAACATCAGGTGATATTTGACGCTGGTGGCAAATCTGGTAATAAATTGCTCAATAGTCACCAGACATTTTCCTCTCCTGAGGGCGCGTGGTCTGGGTACGAGACTCTGTATCTGTGTATCCCACTTTCCCAATGCTCTATGACTTCTCAGTAGGTAGCCTCACTCTGTTCCGTGTAATGGACACAGAACACTTGTCATACTCGAAATACAATTTCGCTTCAATTCCGCTTGAGTAAGTTCATCACTCTTTGCCCTAAGGCTAGGCTCACAATGTGTTACAAAGGCTAACAGACGTGCGGCTGCCGGCACGGAGCCTCGTGACGAAAGTAGAAAATGTTTATGTCTTTGCGACATGAGGCTTCAGACAACATGTTCGCCCGTGGTATTCTTCCTTCAGTTTCCCCACCAAAACTGGTTGTTATTCGAAAAGTCTTCATTTGGGGAATTTTTCCATGTTACGTACATACATGTACATTTCAGTTACTGCTAGTGACAAAACATGCAACGTAGAAGAAATATAGTTATTACAAGACAACATGTACAGATGAGCCGGGACTGGAGGAGTCCTTCTGGCTCTCGAAGCTCCCGCACGGATTCGGTTCCACCGTGGGGTTCATGTCCGTGACCATATTATTATAATTGCCTTCCTTCCCACTTTTCTCTGTCTTATTGCTATTGTTGTTGTTGTTGTTTAGATGGATAAAGTTTGAGGAGGATGTGGAGGGGAGAGGGTGGGGCAGACCACACATCTCTGCCCTCACCTTCCACAGTCTGTCGGCTCTGAGGATGACACTGGAGAGTGGTGAGCCACACCTTTTAGCACACGGTTTTCCCCCACTCTTTCTGCACATTGGTGGTCACGGCTTCCAAAGTTTTCTTTCAATATCTCGTGGGGGCAAACGATGGTCTCTGAATCAAAACATGTGCCCTCACCCTCTGGATTAATGTGTGTTAACCCTTTGGGCGCCATAGGTGTCTCCTTAAATAAGCAGAAATTGATGTATAACATATTAGCGCCTAGTATTATAGCCATATATAAATTCTTATGCACTTATGGAGGCTCTGTATATGTAAATGGCGCCCAAAGGGTTAAGGAATCCCTCAGGAGGGGGGGAGGGGCTGGGCTTATCCAATTTCCATACATTTCCTGTGCAACATATGTATGTACATATGTACGTACAAAAGATCGTTTAGGTTCTATTCCTAGTACAAAATTACCTCTAAGTGGAAAACTTGTGCTGATGCACATTTTGCACGACGTGCATGTGACAAAATGGAAGGATGTGATTGGCTAAAGGTCACATGACCAGCGCCAACTGTGTATTCTCTAGGATGTATTCTACTGGATGTGGAGGGAGATGACTTCCCCTCCATTGTGAGGGTGATAGTGGCAGAGCTGGTCACCTCCGGGATGCTGCCAGTGGAGTGTGTGGAGCCCGTGACTCAGGTTCTGTACAAGAGGCACAAACACGCCTCACACATCACCCTCTGGGAGAAATTGAAGAAGTCGGCCAGCAGAGGAGGTGAGTGGAGGTTAGGGGGTGAGAGAACAAGGGATGAGAAATGCTAATAATCCAAGGTTTATTGTACAGTGAGTGGAGCAAGCCCACCTATTCCTCTGAATTGCACAATATTTTCTGTTTGATGTGTAGTGGACAGCACTGTCCATACAGTAAATGCTTTTATGCGTATTCGTACCCATCGTACCCTTGCCCATAATACATCATATCAGGGCAGCTTGCAATACACAGCCTCAAAATCCACTCTGTTTTCCTCCCCCTCTCTTCTCTTTCTCTGTCCCTATCCACTCCTCCTCCCACCCACCCTCCCTTCTTACCTCCCTCCATTGTTACCTCCCTCTCTCCCTTCCTCTCCCTCCTTCCTCCTTCCCTCTCTCCCTCCCTCTCCCTCCTTCCTCCTTCCCTCTCTCCCTCTCTCCCTCCCTCTCCCTCCATCCTCCTTCCCTCTCTCCCTCTCTCCCTCCCGCTCCCTCCATCCTCTCTCCCTCTCTCTCCCTCCTTCCTCCTTCCCTCTCTCCCTCTCACCTCCCTTCTTTCTTTCTTGCCTCCCACCGAAGGAGATGAGAACAGCAGGAGTCACTCAAGCACTGGTTTGAACCCTCTAGCAACTAGAGAGGGAGAAGATGGAGAAGAAGGAGGAGTGATGTTGGAGGAACAGAAGAGACCTGGGATACTCCGAACTATTACGGAGAAGGTGGACTCCAACCAGGTTAGGCTTTACTTATCAGTGGTGACGTAATGATGATGTAATCTCATCCAGTCGATATCGTCGTCGTCGGTGTCCAAGGCAACCAATAAGAAGGTGCTGTTCAACATATCCTCGGGGACGTCCCTGCATAATGGGGCAGAAATTGTGGAGATGTCTCCAGCCACAGAGGTTGACAGCAATGAATGTTAGTAACTCTAACTCTCTATTTTGATACATACTACAGTATGAAGCTTTGTCATTATGTGTAAGGGAATGTGCCGATTTATACAAGTGTATATAGCCCTTGTACTGCCACATTTCCTTTAATTTTCCCTTGCACCTGAAGAACCTGAATGGGTGTGTAGATCTGTATGGACTATTTGCTATCTGCCATTCACTATATACCCTTTGACTTTGTTGATATTGAAGTGTCAGTTGAGAGCTAGGGACAAACACACCTCTACTTCCTTCCCCCCCCCTCTCTCTCTCTCTCCCTGTATAGTGATAACTCTGCCCAACCCTCCTCTTGCCAAGACACATCATCACCACCACCACACTGGCTCTGACTTCCTCAGGTCTGTAGCTACGCACACCGCCACATTGGCTCAGACTTCCCCAGGTCTGTAGCTGCACACACCACCACACTGGCTCAGACTTCCCCAGGTCTGTAGCTACGCACACCGCCACACTGGCTCCGACTTCCCCAGGTCTGTAGCTGCGCACACCGCCACACTGGCTCCGACTTCCCCAGGTCTGTAGCTGCACACCGCCACACGCTCCGACTTCCCCAGGTCTGTAGCTCACACCGCCACACTGGCTCCGACTTCCCCAGGTCTGTAGCTACGCACACCGCCACACTGGCTCCGACTTCCCCAGGTCTGTAGCTGCGCACACCGCCACACTGGCTCCGACTTCCCCAGGTCTGTAGCTGCGCACACCGCCACACTGGCTCCGACTTCCCCAGGTCTGTAGCTGCACACACCGCCACACTGGCTCCGACTTCCCCAGGTCTGTAGCTGCACACACCGCCACACTGGCTCCGACTTCCCCAGGTCTGTAGCTGCGCACACCGCCACACTGGCTCCGACTTCCCCAGGTCTGTAGCTGCGCACACCGCCACACTGGCTCCGACTTCCCCAGGTCTGTAGCTGCACACACCGCCACACTGGCTCCGACTTCCCCAGGTCTGTAGCTACGCACACCGCCACACTGGCTCCGACTTCCCCAGGTCTGTAGCTGCGCACACCGCCACACTGGCTCCGACTTCCCCAGGTCTGTAGCTACGCACACCGCCACACTGGCTCCGACTTCCTCAGGTCTTTTGTGAAATTGCTGCGAAAATTAAGTTGCTGTGCTTGCCAACCGACTGTACTGCAAAACCCAGCAATGATCCTCAGCAACTCTCACTAGTATACTCTTTTCATTTCTCTACAGGAAATGGTTGGAAGAGGGAGTGATGGACAAGATACCAGAGGGGGCGGAGTCACTGACGGTACTGGTGGGTGGAGTCAAGTTCCTTTCGGAGCCCATTGTGGCCTTTGTCCGTCTGGCTCAGGTGAGGGGCGTGTCCCTCCTTTCTATGCATCGTGTAATGATTCCATTGTAGCTAGTCATTTTGGCCTAGATATACAGTACATATGAAAATTTTCTAAAGCATGCCACCAAACAAGGACCCCCCCTGCCTCCCAGAGTCACCTGCTGGGGGACCTGACAGAGGTCCCTGTCCCAGTGAGGTTCATCTACTTCCTCCTGGGACCACAGGACTGCGACCTTGACTACCATGAGGTGGGGCGAGCCATGGCAACCCTCATGTCGGACAAGGTTAACATTAGAGATGAGGTTTTATGCTATGGTCAGTAATACAGTACGTAGATACCGCAGGGAAAGTATGCAGAACAAAGGGATGGACACGTAATGTAAACAGAATGTTCTTACGAAAACAATATTATACTAGGAATGCACATGCGCATATTTTGCCTCGTGCCTGCCAGCCAATGCGTAAACAGTCCGATTGAGGCCGCTCGTGAGCGCGCTCTAGTGACTGCGCGCGAAGCCAGACTTCCTACGAATCTGCACGCACGGCGGAAGCTAGACTTCCTACGAATGACGGAAGTTACACTTCCTTTTGTGAGCGCTCTACTGACTGCGCGCGAAGCCAGACTTCCTACGAATCTGCACGCACGGCGGAAGCTAGACTTCCTACGAATGACGGAAGTTACACTTCCTTTTGTGACTAATTGACATTCCTAAGTGTGACTAATTGACGGGGTACGTACGCATATCACGAGAATACAACCCGGAGTAGTTGCCTCACGCTAACGCGCTCGGCAACAAGACAGCACTATGACTCAGGTAAACTAGTAACAGCACAACATGCATGCTTTGACAGCCAAGTGCTACTGACATTATTCATGAGCTTGCAAGGGTGCCAAGTTACGTATGTACCTTGGGATTGGAAGTATTTAGCTAACTCCATCCGTGATTGTGTGTGCAGCATTTCCACGAGGTGGCGTACACAGCTCTGATGGCTGACGACCTGCTGGACGCCATCGATGTCTTCCTGGACGACTCCATTGTCCTCCCTCCTGGAGATTGGGACGAGAACCTCCTCCTCCCTGTCATGCACCAGAGGAACGAGATGAGGAAAAGGAAAGGTTGGGCCACCTCTCCCTCCTCCTCCCTCCTCCCTCCTCCCTCTCTCCCTTCTCTCCCTCCTCCCTCCCTCCTCTCCTTCCTCCTCCCCCCTCCTCCTCTCCTCCTCTCCTCTCTCTCCTCCCTCTCCTCTCTCCCTTTCTCTCTCCCTTCTCTCCTCCCTCCCTCCTCTCCTTCCTCCCTCCTCCTCCCTCCTCCCTCCCTCCTCTCCCTTCTCCTCCCTCCCTCCTCCCTCTCCTTCTCTCCCTCCCTCCCTCCTCCTCCCTCTCCTTCTCTCCCTTCCCTCCTCTCCTCCCTCTCCTCCCTCTCCCTTCTCCTCCCTCCTCCCTCCCTCCTCTCCCTTCTCCTCCCTCCCTCCTCCCTCTCCTTCTCTCCCTCCCTCCCTCCTCCTCCCTCTCCTTCTCTCCCTCCCTCCCTCCTCCCTCCTCACTCTCTCCCTTCCTCTTTCCTTCTTTCTCTTCCCTCTCTTCCAATTTCCGAAGTCGTCTTTGCACCTTCTATGTACAGTACCCTGGGGTTTTTCCTAGTAGGTTGAAGGGCTGAGAACCAGAGTGGTCTGTCCCAAAATTAAGTATGGCAAATCGTTAAACCATTCTGGTTTGTGGGTTAGACCATTCTGGTTCTTAATTAGCCCTTCAATCGAGGCAAGGGCTCCACAAAAACTGTTTTGCCTCGGCCCCACAGCTATAATTTTTAATTCCTTTCCTTTAAATTGTTCCTGGTTGCTATCGCTGTATGCACTAACAACGAGGTAGAAAGGCAAGGCAAAGCATGCAAGTCAACTACACCCAGGACAGCTAATTTTCCACATGCTCCAACTGGAGTAGCGTTGGTAGACCTTACTACTATATCGACTTGTTTCAGAGAGTAAGGTGAGGGAACACGAGAGGAGGAAGCTCTTTGCAGTGGACCCACTGAGACACAGCCGGAGACCCTGTGGAGGGATGTGGGCCGACCTCAAGAAACTTGTCAGACGATATCCCTCCGATCTCAGAGACATGTTCCACATACAGGTATGTGGTAATAGGGTGCCTCCTACTACAGGAGACAGGGAGGGATTAATAGGTGGAAAACCCAAAGTAAAAGTTGGGCATCTGGTCCGTTGAAACTACAATCTACATGCGTTAGAAGCCCCAATGCACGTAGATTTCAACGACGAGATTCTTATGTACCTTATTTAGTACGCACTCCAATTGATGTGCACTTAATTGTTTTTATGCGTTTAAGGGTTGTGCTTGGAAATGGGATCACAGGTACTTTGGTAAACACGATGCGAGTTACTACGAGATTTAGTAGACACGTGTGAGTGCGTACTAACAGAAGTTGGGAGTGAGATGGGGGAAAGATGAAAGGTTGAAGCAAGATCATTAACCCTAGGTGTGTATATGCAGCAAGGGTTTTGCAGTTGGTTTGTGTGCATACAGACCTGAGACCAATGGTATTTAGCTGCCTTGATGGTTCTGTGGCAGAGAATGAGGTAGTCGTCCTTTTGTCTTTATTATGGGCGAGTAAAACGTCTGAATGCAGGATTTTCTCATGTGTCTGTGTGTAATGTATATACCTCGGGCACTGTACATATACATACCGTTATGTTGTAAGGTGATTCTATGCATGAAAACGCATGCAGAATGTTAACCCGCTTCCTTTGCTTCCCAAACGTCAATTGTTCTAGTTACATACGTAATGATGTAATGTATAGATCATCTCCTCTCTCCCTCCCACCCTCCTCTGCAGACGTTTGTGTCCATCATCTTCCTCTACGTGGCGTTCCTGGCCCCGGCCATCGCCTTGGAGGTCTCATGGAGGAAGTGACGGGGAACCTGATTGGCGAGACGGAGACACTGCTCATGACCGGTTTGTCCGGCGTCTTCTACAGTCTGGCTGCCTGCCAACCACTCACCATTCTGGCCTTCACCGGACCTCTCCTCCTCTTTGAGGAGGTCGTGTTTGCTGTGAGTTAGAGTAGCTAGAGACCACGACACAAGTAAAACAGCGTAGCCCAGCCCATCAATTAGCGGTACCGACCCGCGCATGCGCAATGCGTGTAATCAGACATCCGCACGCGTCTACTGTGCCGAGGGTTTGCACTTTAGTGTTTTCATTGCTCTGGCAGTGTCATGAGGTTTATCTTTTCTCCTCTCTCCTCCTCCCTCTCCCCTCTCTCCCTCCTCCTCCCTCCCTCTCTCCTCCTCCTCCTCCTTCCCTCTCCCTCTCTCCTCCTCCCTCTCTCCTCCTCCTCTTCCCCTTCTTATGTACAGTTCTCTCAACAGTTTGACATACCCTACCTGGAATGGCGGGCAGTAATTGGAATATGGCTGATGTTGCTCCTCATATTGTGTGCCTTGTCAGAGATCACTTTTCTCGTTACCAAATTCTCGAGATTCTCTGAGGAGATTTTCACGTGGATAATCGCCATCTTCTTTACTTATGAGGCAACCAAATCCATTATAGGGGTGAGATGGTTTTTTTTTTGAAGAATCGAGCTCTTTTTTTCAGGTTGTTGAAATGAAAATTTGCACAAACTACTTAAACAGAGTTTGGTTACATTGTTTTGCGGTCATGCTATGGAGAGTTGGCCCTACCTTTTTAAATTTTGTGTTTGGGCTCGAAAAGTACAGTACTTTATATCAGTGACTTCTAGTCTCTTTCCCCCCACTCTTGGTGAAGTGTTTTACATTACGATATCTGGAAACAGTGATCACTGGTCTCTCTCTTCCTCCATTCCATGTCAGGTGTTCAAAAGGAACCCACTCTGTTCCCTGGAGGACTATCCCTGTTCCAAATACGATGATTTCTGTCTGCCTGTCTACGGTGGGAACTACAGCAACTCCTCATCTCCCACTTGTCTCCTCTCCGCTGGAAATGGCTTCAATAACAGGCTACCTTCTGGTTTCAGGTGCTCATCATGTCTCTTTCTCTCCCTTCCCCTCTCCTCTCTCCCTCCCACTTTCCTTCCCCTCTCATCTCTCCCTCCCACTTTCCTTCCCCTCTCCTCTCTCCCTCCCTCTTGCTCCCTCCATTTGTGTATATACAAACTTGGCGCACCTGCTAATTGGGTATATATGTACAGTACTTGCATTTGAATTAGAAATGTAGTAGCTACATACAGTGTCTATGTGTATTTTACATCCAGAAATAAGACTTGTGAGTAGCCTTTTACACAGACACTTTAAACCTGTTCACATTTGTCAATGCTTTAGTAACACAGTATCAAGATTAAGTGCGTTAGTGAGAATCTCTCTGTCTCGTGATGTCACAACCAACACAACACACACCCAACGTCCTTCCATTTACACGATGTTGATGTTTGCTCTCCTCACACAGGGTGTGCAACCAGCCCAACACGGCTCTCTGGTCTCTCATCCTCTGTCTCTGCACCTTCTTCATCGCCCTCATCCTCACCAAACTACGTCGCGGGAAATCCCTGGGGAAAAAGGTACATCTTACCTGTAGCCCTAGTAATTGCGGCTACCAATTTTAGCGACTTTAATATTGCGCATGCGTGCACATAGCGCGTGATTTCCGCATGGTTAGTTGCGTGCGCTATACGTGTATAGTTTATGCTCTACTGGAGCTTTACTCTGGAGTCTGGAAACAAAAAGGACTTGCAAAGGTTTGTGGTTCTACACTTTGGGTCAGCACAAGAGAAGGAGGATGAATATATGCACACACAAACCTTTGACTGGCTGTCATCATCATACATTCATACATTATTGTACACAAATGATGTGGGGCCAAAAATCCCTATAATTAGTGTACGCCAAACATGATCTGTGCAAAAATGCAAAAATTGGTATCCGCAATTAATAGTAACCTTATATAGTGTGTTCTTTGAACTGTTGACTTGATGTATTTGTCAATGGAAAGCAGGTGCAATTGAGGGCTGCAAATTTAACAAGTAATTTAATACACTTATGTAGGTATTACGGTGAAAGAAGGTAGTATAATGTGCCATAGCACAGTGGTTTGAGGTTTGCCTTTGTGTTGTGTTGTGCTGTGTTGAAGATTTGAACCCCTACCAGCTGGTAGCTCAGTTGGTAGAGCGCTCAGCCTAGACTGAAGAGGTTCGAATCCTGCCAAGGACAGATGTTTGCTTTGCCTTTTCCAGTTCAACATCCTTGTTGACACATGAAATCCTCACAGTTAGTGCAATTGTTGACACGTGCAACTTTTGATCAGTATATACCCTGGGTAGTCATGTGATCTGTCAGTCCTACAATCTGACCACTTGTTTCAGTATTCATGATCTCACTAGAATCTCCAAATAAGGTGAGGCATGAAACACGTCTGCAACTCTCAGGCTGTGAATATTGGTAGTGACAGAAAGGTCAAGGGCTGTTTCCTTTCAGCCTCTG
>CASHTH010000377.1:0-19605 GCA_030341885.1 Geodia barretti
ATGTGTGAGATGTCCACTCGCAACACATCTTAGCGAGCGCGATGTGATCAGTAGAACATTAGTGTGTGTGATCAACTGTTGTTCCATTCTGCTAGTGGTTGCAGCTGTTCTCACTCGAACCAGCTGCTGTGGCTTCAGCCGTACACTGTTACATAATTTCCTTCAACAAAAACTGGGCTGTGACTACACTACATAGTTTTTGTAGTGCCCATATAGCTGTGATTCGTCTCTGTAGGCCCAGCTCAGCAGACCTCGCTCTCTTCTTCGTGCAGGATTTCACGTATCTGACTGTCGATGTATGATGAACCCGTTCTGAACTCCTCACATAGTCACTACTCGAGGTGTCGGCAGTTTATCAAACAGGCCTCACTCTGACGGCGGAACTGTACTAGTGCACTGGTAACCAAACTGTGCTTATACTCCTTCGCACCTTACCTAGCTTACTTACCAACATTACCACTACAGCTGCCTGTGGCCGGTGTTCTGACATACGACAGGTTTTTCTACAACGTGCCATTGCACTATGTCCACTGCTGTGCTGCCACTGGTCCTACCGTGATGCCGATCTCTCGATCTCTACGGTGGCTCTGGCCTATGTGATAGAAACCGAGAGGGTCTCCCTGGAACTGGCATACGACAGACGATGAAGAAGAGTAGCACCAGCCTCAAGAGCCCAACCCTGGATCATGAGTCAACGGGACGACTGTCACCAGGAGCGCCTCGAATACAACAATGAATATCATTCTCCATCACGCTATAATTATATAGTAGATAGTATGTGTGTGTGTAAAATCTCATCTGATGTTTACGTTAAAAATGTTTCGCTGCTGAACGATGTCTTAGTTTCCAGGCTTGACTCAGCCAGTCAACATACCATTTTAAGCAAGAAAACAAACGACATGCAGGTATATCTAACCTTTGTGAAATTGTGATGATCAAGGAATCTCTCCATTATGTAGCACATGAGCGGGTCTATCACAACACTCTACCATGGCTACTCATTTATGGGTCTAAATTGTGGAAAAACAAAACATGTCGAATGAAGAGTGCTGGCTCAGAGCTCCTCGTATATTATTCATAACCGTGGGGTCGTGCGCAAGACGAAAAACGCCCCCGCGCAGCCCTAAACGCTTGCGAGTGCGCACGTCCCGTGCACTATATGGTGGAGACTACGAAACCTCGCTCCATCGCTACGGCTCGTTTCGAGGGACATATGGGTGAAACCGCAGTGATAGGTTTGGTGTGAACCTGCCGAGGGATCATTACCGAACGCGCTCTCTTCCAAGCAGGAGCCCCTCGGCTCGAGGTCAGGTGGGTCTGTGAGTTTGCAAATCAGTAGCCTACGTATACAATCTGCATCTTAGTAGCTAAGAAATAGAAAAAACGATAGCTCGAACAATTCTCTCATCATTGATCCCATTTACCAGGTATTCAACGACCCATTTTGTCATGGTCCCATTGAACTTCATCCACTGATGGTCAAGGTTCAATATAGCCACTCCGCAGTTCCAGAGACTTCCGCTATATCAAGCAACTCGGTGGGGTACCTGGGTACTTGACTCGAAGTAATTGTGAAAATATTCGTAGGTGGCTGTTACTATGTCTTCCCTGGGGCATCACCAATCGATTTGAACACTCCATTGGGTAAGGTCCTTACGTCATGCGCCATAACTGGTTAGAACTATTATCCTACTATAAGAACAACATCTGCTCGACTGATTCTGACCACCCACTTACAGAGTTGGCTATCTGGCAGTGAGAATTGGTGGAGACCCTTCAGAGAATCAGGTGACCTGATATCACGGATGTCGATGTTCGCTGCTCTGATGAATGCAGCTAGCTGTGGACTCTGCCATGATCTCGGTCCAGTCACAGTGGAACCCCCTCTAATAATTGAACAGAAGAGGGCGGTTTCGTGTTTGTGATTAGGGTGTCCTTAGTACAGGGAATAGCTTTGAGAATGATGTCTTTGTTCTTGGTCAAGCTGTGTCCTTTAGTTCATGGGTGTCCTTTGCAGCAGTTTCCCCATGGTTGTAATGTTGAACACACCTGTCCTTTTATCACCGTAGGACATGTCCGTTTCTCATGTGTTTTTGATGGAAAGTTCATTTCGTTGTCCAGGGTGTTGCCTAAAGCAAATGGAAGGTAAATAGACTCTTCATTTTTGCTAACACATAGTCCAAGTGGCCAGTGTACTTGTTCACACAGCATGAAGTTGCCTCAGTGATGATGCTGCGCCACCATTCTAAGGAGAATGGTGATCGATGAAGGTGATGGAGAGAAAGACTATCGTCTGGACGAGAATGACGTGATCTTCATCGAGGGAGCTGATGGTACGGACCTGGCAAGATGAAACAAATGAAACTCGGCCACAACTCCCACTACGACATGTATAGTGAGTGAGAGACCTATTCCATGGATATTGTAGTGATGCCACTGTTGTATAGGACTGGAATACAAAGGAGACCAGTGTCGAAGAGCTTCTCTATGAGGTACATATATCAACAAAGACATAATACACTGCAGAGCTAAGCATGGGTTCACTTGCTTTTGTAAGGTTGTGTGCTGCAGCTCGTAGCCACAGGGGACAGGAGTAGACGTGGACAAGTGGGACTACTTTGCCGGCCTGCACCATCTGGAATTCCCAACGCTTTTTTGACCTGTGGTGAGTACAACCAGCTTGTTTACAAGGCCACGTGTGATGTGAGGTCTGCTACTATCTATATTCAGAGATACATGACATTTGTGAGGGTCATGACGTCGATCTGACCTATGAGGAGCAGTCTGGGTCGCGTGGTCCCACTATGAATTCTCTTCGGTCTGTCGAGAAGGCATCTTCTGCACCAGAAACAGGTAAGAGAGTCTATTGCTACATATATCTGCTTACATGGTTCAACTTGAACAGAGGGGCTTAGGGTGAACATATCTATGACGATGTCCACACTCGCAGCCATGCTGCACAGGAAGCTACCAGCACAGACCATCAACATCATTGACGAAATGTAGCTGACTTACAGCTATCATGCCATGGAGCATTATACAGCACTTTGTGTAACTCTACTGTAGGATACAGAAGCTCTGGTGCTGCAGATGAGCATCTCTGAGTCCTGGGAAGGATGGCGAGTATGTGGCATGTTTTCAGTTTTCGTTTGACGATTGTGTTTATTCTCTTTCAGGAAGTAAAATGTCAGAGCTATTAAGACCCTGTTGCTTTCACACAGACTCACTGACTCAAGTGCTGCAGCAGATCGATACAGCTCTCCGATTGTGATCACACAACCTCCAACAAGTAGCATAGTAGCCATGGCCTCTCTAATTGACTGTGTTACATCCAGGCAAGGACATTTCTGGCAAAGTGGAGACGCGGAGACTGGACAACATGTGGGACTGACACAGACAGCAAAGAAGAAACCTTTGACTGACTGCAAGTGAGTTCAACTATCAGTTTCTGTTTTGGCCTTGTGGTTTAGAGCAGACGGGGCAAGGATATGCTCCGAGATGATAAACGCCTCAGTCCAGATGATCTAGAGCGTGAGCCGGCTCCATCACTCTCTGAAGCGGACATCATAATAGTGGCTGGTACATGGAGCTATGCGTAGGTCTTGTTCAGTTGATATGGTTTTGCAGATTGCTTACATTTGACTCTATGGTAAAGAAGAGGCAGAGAACCATTGATCAAGCTCGCTTCTACACAAAAGAGCGATCCAGACAAGGACCGAGGAAGTTTGCAAAGCCAGGTAGGACAACATCTGAATGCCATCACTATTATACTGTGCCTCAAGAAGCATGCGTGATTCTATTCATATTCAGGGGTCCCAGATGCTGCTCCATATGTTAGGGAGCAGCAGATACGAGTCGTCCTGTCGGTAAAGATGACAAGCCCAGCCTCGATGCCGCTTGAAGTCAGTGAACATAACTTTTGCACCATGCTAAGTAGACTTTCACTCTGCTCTTCACTATAATGGCTTGTTGTTATCTATATGTACGTAGTGCTGATCTGTCACATATTATTCTGCTTTGTGTTGTGTTTCAGGTATTTTGAAAAGTGGTGCTGACAGCTCGACTACGACTACTCCCACGGTACGACTGTTTGTCCACTCGCTCCATCCAAGAGTTGTACGACTTACTGTACTTGTATAGAGTGGCAGGGTATGAAGCTCTAGATGGCACTCCAAATAGTGGAGACACACTCTGACCGCCGTCATACAGTCAATTCCAGCGTCGCCAGAACCTCTCTTTGAACGGCAGAGAGACTGATCTTTATATTTCTCCGAAGCATGGACTCCATATACTAGTTGATAAGTGTTTTAGTAGAGAGATTTTTATATATCATCACGTCCTGTAAAGTGATTTTGTAGTGATATTATTACGTAGCTATAAAATTAGGATAATCTTTTTCACACATCACAACAAGCCAACAAGTGATCACACTCAGTTGTCAGCAGGGCTTCCTGTTTAGACACACGGACTCAGTTTCCATAGTATTGCTCGAATGTGGCACATATCGGTATCATACTGCATGGTTGGCAGTGGGCTAGGAGTAGTGTATCGTGTATCACATTACTCTCTGTCAGTGGTTTCGGGCTCTTTCTTTGGTGAGCCACAGAGCCTGAGTCAGTTGTTATGGCTATGCTGCAAGATAGCGTAGGCTTTAAAAAATAGGCAAAGGCTGGAGATGTGCGGGTTGAGCAGCAACAGCGGGAGATCAGAGCACATCTGAAAGGAATGCGCAAACTGTGAAGAGTAGAAATACGGCGGGAAGAGGGGAAGAGATAAGGCCATGAGAGTGTAAAAAGAAGAAACGTAGGTAGCGAGTACCGTCGAGGGCATCGAGTGAGAAAACCCGCGGATACACTACGCGCGCAGCAAAGTTGACCAGTAGGAGGAGGAGAGAGAGTGTAGGATGATGAAAGATGTGGCTCCCTCCCTTGTGTTCCCTGTTGTTGAACATCATCTCTTTGTAGATGTAACTCAATAAACTGACTATTGTACGTATGTGCAAACGGCGGTACACCAATTGAATATAATATCACGACCATGATTTCCTCAACACATTCATATAGTGCCCACCTGGGCTGATGTTAGGTCGCTTTGCTTGAGTCTTTCAGAGGCCATTTCTCTGACACCTCATGTTCATATGGGTATGTTCGTTGTTAACGGTTCCGCCCATTGCGCTGGTGCATGGTCTATGGCCCTAGTGCTATGGCGAGTATATTATATTATTCTTCTTCAACACTCCTGCCTATATGCCGCTACTTGAGTCAGTTCAAGGACCATGTCGGACCAGTGTAATGACAGTTTAGAGCGTGACACCATGAACATAATGTATTTTAGTCCACTGCTCATGACACTTTAATAATACACACTGCCGACACGGTCCATTCACCCACATGGTGTTACTGCAAGTAGTGGCACTCAGACAGTAGTGTCACAACAACTGGCCAAGATTCAGCCAGGTGGTAGACTTAAATATCTTTTACAATGCAAGATGTATTAAAATCATGATCATGACTTATAAAATTTTAAAATGGTGCATGCTAGTGTACTATGAACTTAGATCAACGAACTGACGCACTATTGTACGTATATTGCACATCCGGTATATACACTAATTTTGAATATAAAAATAACAACCATGATTCCTCAACACATTCATATAGTGCCACCTGGGCTGAGTGTCACACACACTGGCCAAAGATTCAGCCCAGGTGGCAGACTTAAATATCTTCTTGGCAATGCATAAAGATGTATTAAAATCATGATCATGACTTTAAAGTTTTTAAATTGGTGCATGCAGTGTACTATGAATCATCTTTGCTAAATGGCGTGATAGTTCCAGGTTTGACCCAAGACAGCCCACAAGTCTGTGCGTTCTTTCCCATGCTCTCATCTTGCAGACACTGTCAGACAGAACGCAACTTTCAGAACTTGCGTTTCACACACAATGATGCTAGCCAAGGCACACCTCTGGTTCAAATATTTCTGTTCTTGCTTTTTTCATGACATCAATACTCCATTCTCCAATCCTGAAGGAAGAAAAAAAGAACTAAAAATGTTTTTTTACAAAGAAGTCGTAGTAGAGGTGTTTACCAATGAATGCTAGCTGCTGACGACGGCAATGAGTAGCTATAATTATACGTACGTAGCTAGCTAGCTAGCTGCTGACGACGGCAATTCGTGCGCATGCGCAATGACTGAAGGGAACGGATCATGTCTAGCATCTTTTCCCAGTTGAAAGGGTTCAACAGAGACACTCTAAAGAGTGTAGAAACACGCATAACCACTGCAGACGGCAAAAAGGTGGAGACTCACTGGCATATGCTGGTAAAACTGTGATTGGTGTTTTTATCAACAGTTTGTTGAGGGTCAGCGGGACGAGGCAGGGGTAAGATCAGTGGAGGAGCAAGGGAACAGAGGTCTGGGGTTCTGTCCCGACCTCCAGCCAGATCTCTCAGTGGGCGTGGCACAGGAGAGGCTCCTGGTTGGCTCTCAAGACGTGGCCCATCATCTGGGCACCCTTCGCCACCTGGG
Organism: Geodia barretti; assembly: GCA_030341885.1. Lineage (NCBI taxonomy): Eukaryota > Metazoa > Porifera > Demospongiae > Tetractinellida > Geodiidae > Geodia > Geodia barretti. Next base: position 6,532 of record CASHTH010000377.1, read on the forward strand.
AGTCACTCACGTCCTCAATGTGGCCTGGGGTGTCCCCAATGCCTTCCCTGATGTGAGATGTACACTAGCAACACATCTTTAGCGAGCGAATGTGAGTAGTTAAATTTCCCGCATGGAATCAAGTAGAGTGTGTGTGTGATCAACTGTTTGTTCCATTCTGCTAGTGTCAGCTGTTTCCTCTCAACCAAGCTGTTGCTTCAACTGTACAACTGTTTACATTTCCTTCAACAAACTGAGTGAGCTGTTGACTCACGGCTTTAGCAGTGCACCCCTGTAGTATTAGCTCTGTATGCTCTGTATGTATATGTTGCAGTGCCCAGACAGGACAGCATGAGCCCTGTAAGGGCGAATGCTGTCCTGTCTGGGTACTGCAACAGATTTGTTGGATATCCCTAGGCAAATGACATGTATGAACCCTGCTTGCACAATGTAGGATTGTATAGGCTGATACAATGCCCCAGTACCTAGCTTCATACATGTCGGTTGCCTAGGGATATCCAACAAATACACATGATAGTCCTCACCTGCTGCATACCTCTCTCTTCGTGCAGGATTTCACGTATCTGACTGTACCAATGTATGATGAACCGTCTGAACTCCTCACAAGTCACTACTCGAGGTGTCGGCAGTTTATCAAACAGGCTCACTCTGACGGCGGAACTGTACTAGTGCACTGGTAAACCAACTGTGCTTATAATCCTACCACATTACCTAGCTTACCAACATTACCACTACATTACACAGCTTACCTGTGTTACTGACATTACTGACAGGTTTTTCTACAGTGCCATTGCCACTATGTCCACTGCTGCCCACTGGTCCCTACAGTAATGCAGGGGTCTCTCGATCCTCCACGGTGGCTCTGGCCTATGTGATAGAAACCGAGAGGGTCTCCCTGGAACTGGCATACGACAGACTGAAGAAGAGTAGACCAGCCATTCAACCCAACCCTGGATTCATGAGCCAACTGGCAGACTTTCAGGAGCACCTCAAAATACAAGAATGAATATCATTCTCCTTTTAGCTATATGTGTGTAAAATCATCCTTGTGATTTTACGTTCAAAATATTTTGCTGATAATCATTGCTGAATGTTCCAGGCTTGACCAAGCTCTCTACGCTTCCCCATCCTCGCATGCACACGTGCAGTTCTTTTAGGGCATTGTATCTGCTTGAAAGTTGTCATAATTGTAGCTGAAGGTTCTATGTTACTTTGCTGCTGAATAGTTTTGCCGTAGCTCAACCATACCTTGCTCAAACAAACCGACAGCCAGGTATATAGGCCTTTGTGAAATTTGCAGTGATTAACCCTCGGCGCGCATGCGCAGCGAGGGTTACAGTAGTTGGGTTTGTCTGTGTGTCTGTGTGTCTGTGTGTCTGTTACTCTTCATCTCACTTCTCGAATGTTCTTTCGTCTCACAAAGGATACCACCTACTGAACGGGCAATGAAGGTCAGAAATTTCGAACGGTTTTCTCTGAAAACGCTCCGTTGCAAAGCTAGAGCGGGAAAAAGCCAATATGCATAATACACAACGGCTTACTACGGCATGATCGGTCCTTGTGCTCTGCGTACCTCGGAGGCACCAGAAGATGCAACGCAGGGCGTGTATCGCCTCTCGCATGCTATCTAGTAGCGCGTCAGCCTCTGCGCGAGCTGGCAAGAGACCCCAGTCCATCAATTAGTGGTATATACGGCGCATGCGTTTACTTACGTGCGCGCGCGTCACAGCGCGCCGAGGGTTTGCACTTCAGTGCTCATGAGCATGTGGACCATTATGTTCATGGTGTCACACTCTACACTGGTCCAACATGGTCCTTAAAGTAGCGGCGTATATAGGCAGAGTGTCAGAGAAATGGCCTCTGAAAGACTCAAGCAAAGCAGACCTAACATTCAGCCCAGGTGGCACTATATATATGAATGTGTTGAGGAAATCATGGTCGTGATACTTATATTCAATGCAATATATGTGAAATAGTGCGTCAGTTTGTTGAGGACAATCTAAAGAGATGAGGTTTCAGAAACTGGTTATATATTCTTTACACAGGTGCATAATAATACTATTACACTAGTAGCTAAAGTTTACTTCTACAATCTATATATGTGTTTCTTGCATTTACTTTAAGTTTGGGCCGTATCCAGATGTTGCTGCTAACAAAAAAATTATAACATCACACACCAATGCACATACAAAATAATGTCCTACGCTCTATTGCAGCCATAAAAAAAACTTACTTCAGTGGTCGTGTCCCCATCACCAAACCAAGCCGAAAAACATCTGACCAAAAAATAATGTGATACACTTACTCATGTTATGGAAAAAAATACTGACCTCCGAGCTGCTTTGATACTGGCATCGTCATCTTTCCTACAAATCACCCGGATCTGTACATCTCTAAATGTTGTCGGCAGTATCTTTGACAGCTATAGCGTGCAGTCATAATGAAGTGGTGTATACAAAATGACTGTACATAATACACACACCTGCTCTCTGTGAATGGTTACTGCTACATTTATGTTATCTTTTTTGAAAAATTTCACGTAGTCCATTGGATTTTGTTCTTTCATTTCGTAGTCAAATGTCACACGCTGAGGTTTTAAAGAATACACTGTAACTGTGTAGCTATGTGCTAAATATTTACCATTAAAATGATGTCATCTTTAGTGAGGTCTGAATCTGGAGGCATTTTTGTACAGAACGTTTCACTGTCAAACTATATATAAGCATGCAGTGAGAAGTAAATGCAGATACTGTATGTTTAAAATATACATTATCTTCAGTTTTTTTTAGTGTCTGGTCAACAAATTTGTACAGCTGTCGTTTCTCAACTCTTTTCAGAATAGCCTTAGCCTGTAAGGTGTTTAGGTCAGTAGATAATACAGCCAGTCGGTAGGCAATAGACCTGTTCATCTACATACCTCTTTCAATTTGCCGTCTGGGTCATGAAACGACATTATTTGTTGGAAGACTTGGTCTGTAAGTAGGGTGTATGCTTCTGGAGCACTAGCTGCTGCAAATAATTCCACCCTGTGATAGGTAGAAGTAAACTAAGAGAATAAGATACAGAGAGGCAATAGCTATACCCTGCTGTTCCTGGAACTCTAAAGTGATCTTTAGCTTTAATCAAGGCTTCTTTTATCCTAGAATAAGGATAAAATCAGTTTTCATGGTTTCATACAAGAAAGCTCACAGCGACTGTCCTCACATTTCTTCTACGATACTGCAGGTTTTGTGCTTGTAGGCTCTTAGGTGAAGCATGTGGCGCGCGTGGAACATCTCATACACATTGTACACTTCCTGTTCATAGTTATTCAAGAGAATAATGTCACCAGAATCACAGTTTATATACCTTGTCTCTAACACATATTTGCAGTACTCCATCATCTTTAATGACGCGAACAAATTTCATGTATCGCCTATTGTAAATAATATAGGTATACATTATAGGCTTCACAACTACATATACAGTTTTATACCTGAAGTCAAACTGTTTGGTATACCAAGATGGTGACAATCTCGAGCAAAGTAGTCAAATTTATCAACGTCTATTTCATTTCTCTTGTTGGCCACAATCTGCATCAGCCCAAGTGACAATCTCTCTCTTTGTAATTATAGTACATATGTACCTCAAAGAGAAATCTCTTTGACTGGTCTCTTCCATGCTCTTCGACAGTCTGTAACATTGCTATAGGTAGCCCTTACCAATCAGCATTGTTAGTAACTCACTGCAACTTTGCCAGTTTTAAGCCCTCGAATCAATGCCTTTATGAACTTCTCATCCTCTTCTCCTAGATGATTATCTTCCATATGTTCTTTTAGTTTATTATCCGCAATGAGATGATCAAACATTTTGATGGACTGCTCCTCATGCTGTGTTGCCAATACAGTAGCTTATAATATAAGAATTAAACTAACGAGAAACTTACGCTCCAATCATCTTCTACCACCTCTTTTACCACCTTTTGAAAGAGATGTGAAAATGGACCATGCCCTGAAATTAGGATTTAATTACAGGCAGAATCAAATCATAAAATGTATTAACTAATAAGACTAACCAAGATCATGACAAAGGCCGGCCAATTTGACACACAGTACATCTTTATCATCGATTTGCAGTTCTGGTTGTTTACTTTTCAGACTTTCAACCATTTGTCCGGCAAGATAACCCACTCTATGGGACATGCAGGCAATAAATATCACAATAGTACTAGCTATATCACAATAGTACTAGCTATATCACATTAGACTACGGTAACACGCAATTGACCAATCAGATTGCGAGTTTAGCGGTGACTATTTTTGTTAGTGACCTCTTCCGCGGTATCTATTCGTAGCCCCGGCAACCACGCCTTCAATTCGAAAAGACGCCACGCGCGCGGGCGGTGAACCGAGCTTCTGGAGCAGTTCTTCCCACGAAGAAACCAGAAACAGGCTCTTCTAGCAGCAGCGCATGACTACTAGAGAGCTAGGAAGACGCTAGAGAAAGCGTACAGGGAAAAACGCGTACAAACGGCTGGCCGGCGCGATCCCGAAGGCAGCAACGCCTACAACGGACACTGCAGCGGGACGGACTTGCGCTGTAGTCTAAGCCGGTTAGACGCGTCGCCTTGGGAAACTACGCGATTTAGTGAGCCTCGGAGCCCTTAGTAGCGCCCTCGCTGCGCTCGGGACGCCGACAGCTCAGGGCTCCTCGGCTCACTAAATCGCGTAGTTCCCGCGGCTCAGCATCTAACCTATACATAGTACTAGCTATATCACAATAGTACTAGCTATACACCGACTCACCCAATAGAATGCTCAAAACGGTTGTGTGAAGCTCCAGGGAATACATAATAAACACCACCTGTATAATGTTTAGCTAAACTAAGACAAAAGCATGAAAATCAGCTCTATTTTTACCGAGTTGCTTGATATAGCGAAGTCTCTGGAACTGAGGAGTGTCTATAAACCTTACCATCAGTGGATGAAGTTCAATGTGACCATGAACTGGGTCGTTGAATACCTGGTTTATAAATGATGCTCCAAGAATTGTTCGTAGCTATCGGTTTCTAGCTAAAGCATGCAGATTTTATATCTACTGGTTACTCACAGACCAACCTTATCACTGCAGTCACCCATTATTCACTTTGAAAACGAGCAGTAGCAGCGATGCGAGCGATGCTTCGTATGGTTTCGTAGTCTCCACTAGTGCACGTCGCACTCGCAAAGGCGATTAGGCTGCGCGGGGGCGTTTTCGCTTGCCCACGGTTATGAATAATATAAGAGGAGCCCCTGCTTGCAAGCACTCTTCATTCGGACATTGTTTTTCCACAATTTAGACCCATAAATGAAGTAGCCATTGTAGAGTGTTGTGAATAGACCTCTCACCCCATTGTGCTACATAATAGAGATTTCCTTTATCATCACCGACACGGTCCACAGGGCCTAGGGTGTTACTACAAGTAGTGGCACTCAGACAGAGTGTCACACAACTGGCCAAAGATTCAGCCCAGGTGGTAGACTTAAATACCTTGTTGGCAATGCATATAAAATCATGATCATGACTTTAAAATTTTAAAATTGGTGAATGCAGTGTACTATGAATCGTCTTTGCTAAATGGCGTGATAGTTCCAGGTTTGACCCAAGACAGCCCACAAGTCTGTGCGTTCTTTCCCATGCTCTCATCTTGCAGACACTGCCAGACAGAACGCAACTTTCAGAACTTGTGTTTCACACACACAATCATGCTAGCCAAGGCACACCTCTGGTTCAAATATTTCTGTTCTTGCTTTTTTCATGACATCAATACTCCATTCTCCGATCCTGAAGGAAGAAAAAAAGAACAAAAACTTTTTTTTAAATAAAGAGCTGTGGAGTCTTACTTGACACTGTGTGGATCTGAAGGGCCAGGGTTAATTGTGGCTTGTTTGCAATTCTCTATGCTCTCCTTCACTTTCTGTTTGTAGCTGTTGATGTCCGTTTTGTACCTGCATATTGAACAACTTGTGTACACACTCATATATAGTGCTTATAAATGTATGTAGCTGGTGTGCATGTTTATCTTACAGTTTTCCAGCCTCAACGTTGACAGGGTTGGTGGTGTCTATCTGATGGAATATTTTCCTGGCATAGGCCAGCAGTTGGTATAAATGGTTTATGTCCCTCCTGCGATGAAACAAACACTGGTATAAACCTCACAATTGGCTTACGGCAGGAATGCCTTTTACTTATGCTATATAAGATGGAAAGATTTTTACTTCACCTCCACCGTGGGAACTCTTTCTTGGTGTCTAGTTCTCCAGTATCATACTCTATCTTTGGATGGTAGACGCCCGTTTGGAAATCCAGCTCCTGTGAACTTACACACAACTACATAATGTAAGACATTCTCTAGAATTGGATGGTTCTCACTGGACAGCCACCATCAGGGTAGTTGGCGGGGATTAGGAGCTTGAACTTGAACAAGGCACCCTGGTACAGTCCTCTCCTGATTATCAACAGTCCATACCAAACTAGGGAGAGACAAGTTAGAGGGGTGGCAATAATGACCAGGTATTCAACGACCCAGTTCATGGTCACATTGAACTTCATCCACTGATGGTAAAGTTCATAGACACTCCTCAGTTCCAGAGACTTCGCTATATCAAGCAACTCGGTGGGAACCTGGTTACTTTACAACCTATTAATAAAGTAATTGTGAAAATATTTTGTAGGTGGCTGTTACTATGTATTCCCTGGGGCATCACACAATCGGTTTGAACACTCCATTGGGTAAGTTCCTTACTTCATCGCCATAACTGGTTAGAATTTATTATCCTACTATAAGAACAACATCTGCTCGCTAATTCTGAAAAAACCCATCCCATTCACAGAGTTGGCTATCTGGCAGGAGAATTGGCAGAGACCCTTCAGAGGAAGCAGAGAGAACTGGACATCACCGATGCAGATGTTCTCTGTGTGAAGCTGGCTGGACTCTGCCATGACCTCGGTCAGTCGCAGTGGAACCCCTCTAATCTGTGAACTAATTGAACAGAAGAGGGCATGTTTTGTTATTAAGGTGTCCGTATTACAGGGAATAGCTTTGAGAAATGATGTCCTTTTGTCAATAGTGTCCTTGTTTCATGGGTGTCCCTTTGCAGCAGTTTCCCCATGTTTGTAATGTATGGACACACCTGTCCTTTTATCACTGCAGGACATGGTCCGTTTTCTCATCTGTTTGATGGAAAGTTCATTCCAAAGGTGTTTCCTGAAAGCAAATGGAAGGTAAATAAGACTCTTCATCTTTTGATAAACATAGTCCAAGTGGCTAGTGTACTTGTTACACAGCATGAAGATGCCTCAGTGAGGATGCTGCGTCACCTCATAAAGGAGAATGATCTGATGAAGGTGATGGAGAAAGACTATCGTCTTGACGAGAATGACGTGATCTTCATTGAGGAGCTGATTGTAGGACCTGCCAAGAATGCAGATGAAACTCCCACGACTCCCACACGACATGTATATGAGTGATAGACCCTATTCCATGGATATTGTATGTATGCCACTGTTGTATAGGACTGGGAATACAAAGGAAGACCAGAGTCGAAGAGCTTTCTCTATGAGGTACATATATCAACAGAGATATATACACTGTGTGTTTTGAAGAGCTAAGCATGGGTTCACTTGATTTTGTAATGTTGTGTGCTGCAGATCATAGCCAACAAGGGGACAGGAATAGATGTGGACAAGTGGGACTACTTTGCCCGGGACTGCCACCATCTTGGAATTCCTAACAGCTTTGACCTGCGGTGAGTACAACCATGTACTTGACTTGTTTGCCTTGCCTTTCTACCTCGCTGCCAAGTTGTTGAGACATGCTTGTCTACAGAGCCAAGTGTGATGTGAGGTCTGCTACTATTATATATTTTGCAGGAGATACATGACATTTGTGAGGGTCATTGAGGTCGATGGAAGACTGCAAATCTGCACCAGAGACAAGGTAAGAGAGCCTATTGCTACATATAATCCGTTACATGGTTCAACTTGAACAGGAGGTGACCAATATCTATGAGATGTTCCACACTCGCAGCATGCTGCACAGGAGAGCCTACCAGCACAAGACCTCCAACATCATTGAAGAAATGTAATGACTAACCAGCTATATGCCATGGAGCATTATACAGCACTTTGTGTAACCTATTACTGTAGGATAACAGAAGCTCTGGTGGCTGCAAATGATCATCTCTTGATTCCTGGGAAGGATGGAGAGTATGTTGATGTTTTCATTTTAGTTTGAGGATTGTGTTATTCTCTTTCAGGAAAGTAAAAATGTCAGAAGCTATTAAGGACCCTGTTGCTTTCACCAGACTCACTGACCAAGTGCTGCAGCAGATACAGCTCTCCGATGATCCAAACCTCCAACAAGTATTGCATAGTAGCCATGGCCTCTCTAATTGACTGTGTTAAATCCAGGCCAAAGACATTCTGGCAAAAGTGGAGAAGCGGAGACTGTACAAACATGTGGGACAAACACAAGCACAGAAACCTTTGACTAAAGTGAGTTACAAATGCCAGAACTTGATCTTCATTTTACTGTTTTGACTTGTGTTTATATATAGGCAGACGGGGCAAGAATATGCTCCGAGATGATAGACAGCCTCAGTCCAGATGATCCTGAGTTGGACGGTCTCCCACCGCTCTCTAAAGACGACATAATAGTGCTGGTAATGGAGCTGTGCTAATGTCTAGTTCAGTTGATATTGGTTTTGGTTTTTTGCAGATTGCTACATTCGACTATGGTAAGAAGGCAGAGAACCCAATTGATCAAGTTCGCTTCTACACGAAAGAGACTCCACACAAGGCCAAGAGAGTTCGCAAAGACCAGGTATGACAACCATCTGAAATGCCCATCACTATATATACTGTGCCTAAGTAAGCATGTAATTTCTATTTCAGGTGTCCCAGATGCTGCCTCCCACGTTTAGGGAGCAGCAGATACGAGTCTTCTGTCGGAAAGATGACAAGCCCAGCCTCGATGCAGCGTGGAAGTCAGTATATTATCATACTTCTCTCTCACTGCCTTTCACTCTATGGGGGTGATCAGTGTCAAAATGATGTTTTATAACTTATGTGACATAGAGTGCATTATGTAGCAGTGCTTTCCAAAGATGATGTAGTGAATTTCCATTGGTGTTGCTGGTTCTATCTTATGTAGTGTATTTTACATCATCTTACATCATCTATGGTACATAATACACCCAAAACCAAAGGACTGCTGCTACATGATGCACTCTATGTATGTCACATAAGTTGTAAAACATCATTTTGACACTGATCACCCCCCATATCACTCTATAATATATCTTCACAACAGTTATAATGCTGATCTGTTACATATGCTTTGCTCTGCTCAGGTATTTTACAAAGTGGTGCAGTAAGCAGAAGTGCGTTACTCCCACGGTACGACTGTTTGTACACTTCAAACAACTCACTCCATCCCAAGAGTTTTTATATACTACTACATGTATATACTTCCAGGGTAGTGGAGCTCTAGATGACACTCCAAACAGTGCTGGAGACACCACTCTGACTACCTCCCCATACATTGCCCCTGTGAACCCAGAAACCTCCCGTACTCCAGTCAATTCAAGAGTCGTCAGAAACCTCTTTTGAACAGCAGAACTCATCATTTTTTAATTTTTCACCAAAGACATGATTTCATGATAATAAGTTTTGTAGTTACACTCTTATATATCATCATCACCCTTTAAAGTGATTTTGTAGTGATTATTATACTTAGCTATACAATGGGATAAAAATGTTCACAAACATCCAAAAAGTTATCACACTTCAGTTTTAAGGGCTTCCTGTAGAACAAAAGACTCAGTTCATAGTATTTGCTATATAGAATTATTTGCACAGTATAGTTGCTGACATATACCTGCATGGCTGGCAGTTGGCTCCGGAGTTGGCGGTGAACTTTGTGGGAGAACCCCCGTCCATTTCAGGCTCTGTATATACACACCCACAACAATGCAATATTAACAAACTACTATCGATACAACATTACTTGTGAATACTTCTCTGCAATCAGTCCTTGAAACTCCCTGTGGGAATATTATGTGAATAGTTCAGTAACCTTCCATTAAAATAATCAGTACCTGGCAACGCTGGTATAGGTAGACAGATCATGTGAACGTTTATGATACACGCGAAGAGCAACCTCGGTAAATACAGCCGGGAGTATCTTGGACACCTTGAACAATCAAGGATTCTTCAGTTCATTATGAAGAGTCTTAGAGAGCCGATTCAAGGCTTACTTTCTCTCTTTTGAGTGTCACTGGGACAGACGGGGCACTTTTGTAGTAGAAAAATACGTGTTCAACTGGATTCTCACACAGCTCGGTTCCAAAGTTGTACTTGACGATCTGAGCAAAGAGATTGATACAGATTGTGGTCACATATCACTCACCAATTTCGCAGCTTTTCAGAGAATCTCTCTGGCTAGCATCACTCTGTAGCTGCCTCAGTTTTGACTGAAAGGTTTGGGTATCTGGATCTTGTCCAGTTGAGACAGTCTGAACTGTACCGATAAACTTCAACAGCTTTCTGTGTTGAACGTCTGCCCACATTTTCCTTTGACTGCATTCAATATAATACAAGTATATACATCTTATGAAAGTGGTAGTTAAGATCGATGCATACAGTCTCTCAAAGATGGCTCCCCGCTCTCCATGATTCGATCCATCACATAGTCAGTGAGTCGTGTATACTTCACGGCTGCTGCCTTCCTCACAGCCTCCTCGTCACTGAGCAACCCACGTGCTGTTTCAGTCAACTCTAGAACTTCATCTGCTTTCTCAAGTGCTTGCCTCAACCTATAGAATTGTCATTATGAGTCTATGTCCGCATAAGCCTAAGTACGTGTTATTTTACATCCATTCCAAGAGCTGCACTGTCTTGTGTTTGTATGCTTTTGTCTGGAGGCTGAGGCGACTCAGAAACATGGAGTACAGATCATGAGCTTCCTGAACAGTGTAACACAAAGTTAATTTCAGACGTAGCAATTATATAAACCTACTATTTCCCGGTAGCAAAGAACATACTCCTCACTGCCTCTTTTCTTGTTTAATCTAACAAACTTCACTAATCGTCTGTAGGGTTAGCGAATAATGTTTAGTTGGGCTATACGTATAATGTTACTTGTGGTCGAAGCTGCTGGGAATGTTAAGAAGATAGCTGTCCCGAGCAATTGAGTCCATTGTTACAGCATCAATACTGGTCTCTGGGTCTCTCACCACCTAGATTTCAATCTTATGACTAGCTTTGGCACACAGTTAACAGGTAAGAAAATGGATAACTACCTTCCTCAGAAACGCCTTCTTTTCCTGCAAGTGGAACATTTCACTCTACACAATTAAAATATTGGCCCGTCTGTTTCATACCATCTCTTGGGTTAGGGAAGACTTTGGTCTATAAGTGCTTCAATAAATCTTAGTTCAGCATCATTGACCTCCAACTGCCTCAGAGACCTCCTTAGTTTCTCGTTTTCATTGGCATTTATAATGCATTGAAACATCACAACAGATGCCTTTTCAACCTATTAACCCCTGACTGAAAGTTATTAATCGTCTGATGATTGACTTACGCTCCACCCTGAAATTTTCTCTGCACACATCTCGTCAAACACGTGAGAGAAAGGTCCATACCCTGCAGAAATGCCCTGTTTCACTACTGACGCTCTCATGCAATAATGCCATGATTTTAGATGTAGTCTTATGCTGACTCACCCAAGTTGTAGCAAAGGGCAGCAATTTTTACACACAGAGCATCAACTGGCGTAACGATTGGCATATTCCCAGTATAGACGTCTGTTTGTAAATTCCTAATAACTTCAACCAATTCTCCAGCCAAGTGACAGGCCCTGTACAGTAACAAGTGTATAATTATAAAAAAATGTAAGGAGCTGTCTTGCATACTTACCCAATGGCGTGTTCAAACCGATTATGAGAGGCTCCAGGGAATACTCTATATGTACACCCTATAATGTAGTGTACAGTGTATATATAACGTTGTGATGTGTATATATAGACTCAATAGCTATATACAGACTCCGAGTAACATTACCTAATTGTTTTATGTCCCTCAGCCTCTGGAATTGCGGGGTGTCAATGATTTTTATCAAGATGCTGTCTAATTGAATGTGGCCATGGATGGGATCATTAATAATCTTGGAATGAGACACCATTAGGTAAAAATACAGTCACTATACAGAGATTATTCTACCTTATAATGCTGTGGAGGAGATCCGGCACCGCTAGTTTCTTCTGTTGGAGACGGCGTGCCTTCAGAACTATAATGATAGTTAAAATCTGCTGTCTAGCACGCAAGTAGCTATATCACTGAACATTTATACCCCGAATCCGGGTTGTTTCGAAATACTTTTTCCCCTTCCTCTTTCTTGCGCAAAGCTGTTATAATATCTGCAATGAAACGCACCGCGTCACAGATATTCACTGGTTTCTCTTACGTAGCCACTTACTTCTACCCAAATTTTGAGCACAGTCCTGATCCAAAGGTTTCTCGAATCGCTGCTTTCCTGTATCATTCGGCGTTGCCATTATTTTACTCGTAGTAGAGGTGTTTACCAATGAATGCTAGCTGCTGACGACGGCAATGAGTATACGTACGTAGCTAGCTAGCTGCTGACGACGCCAATTCGTGCGCATGCGCAAGGGCTGAGGGGAACGGAGCATGTCTAGCATCTTTTCCCAGTTGAAAGGGTTCAACAGAGACACTCTAAAGAGTGTAGAAACACGCATAACCACTGCAGACGGCAAAAAGGTGGAGACTCACTGGCATATGCTGGTAAAACTTTGCTTGGTGTTTTATCAACAGTTTGTTGAGGGTCAGCGGGACGAGGCAGGGGTAAGATCAGTGGAGGAGCAAGGGAACAGAGGTCTGGGGTTCTGTCCCGACCTCCAGCCAGATCTCTCAGTGGGCGTGGCACAGGAGAGGCTCCTGGTTGGCTCTCAAGACGTGGCCCATCATCTGGGCACCCTTCGCCAACTGGGAGTCACTCACATCCTCAATGTGGCCTGGGGTGTCCCCAATGCC